>PVJS01029490.1:0-24727 GCA_004027185.1 Glis glis
ACACACACACACACACACACACACACACACACACACACACACACATCTTTAGGCAGAAAAGTGGGAGGATAGAGAGAGGGTCTCATCCATTTGCGGCTCTGTAATTTCCTTTAACTCAAAAATAGTTTTTAAAAATTTTTTATATATATTAATTTATTGGTGCATTGTAGTTATACATTTTGGTAAGTGTCAGGGTATCAGAAGCATGCCTGCACACATTGCTCATTTAGCCCTCCCTCTAAT
Source organism: Glis glis (assembly GCA_004027185.1). Taxonomy (NCBI): domain Eukaryota; kingdom Metazoa; phylum Chordata; class Mammalia; order Rodentia; family Gliridae; genus Glis; species Glis glis. Next base: position 244 of record PVJS01029490.1, read on the forward strand.
CTCACCCTATTCCCTCCCCCTTCCCTCCTTTCCAAGCTCAGCATAGTTATTAACTCTGATAAGTTTGTGTATATACATCATGCACATTAGTATATTTCCCTCTTCCCCCCTCCCATCTTCCTCAGGTCACCTTCTTAGCTCCTCTAAAGTTTTCTCCTTTGTCTGGAGTCCCTTCTAAGTCCCATTCTCCCTAGCTTCCACATATTAGGGAGAACATCCAACTTTTCACTCTTTGTGACTGACTGATCTCACTTAGCATAATGTTCTCCAGTGCCCTCCATTTCCCTGTAAATGATGTAATTTTGTTCTTCTTTATGGCTGCGTAAAATTCCATTGTGTACATATCCCATAGTTTTGTAATCTATTCATCAGTTGATGGACACCTTGGCTGGTTCCAAAGTTTGGCAATTGTGAATTGTGCAGCTATAAACATAGATACACATGCATTAGTCTGGTAGTTTGGTTTCAGTTCTTTTGGGTAGATGCCTACAAGTGGTATTGCTGGGTCATATGGTAGGTTCATTCCCATTCTTCTGAGGATCCTCCACACTGTTTTCCAAAGCGGTTGCACTAATTTGCACTCCCACCAACAGTGTAGTAGAGTTCCTACTTCTCCACATCCTCGCCAGCACTTGTTGTTGTTTTGATGTCAAGGATGGGTATGGTTGAGTGACTTAGTCTGGCTTCCTTCGCTGTCCAAGGTGCTGACCCCTGTCTTGCTCTCAGCTCCCCCATCTTGCTGTATGCTGCACCTTCCGTGTTTCTTCTTTTCTTTTCTTTTTTCTTTTTGGTACTAGGGATTGAACTCAGTGACATTCTACTTCTGAGCTATTTTATTTTAGCCATACCCCAGTCCTTTTGATTTTCTTTTTATATTGAAGCAGGGTCTCTCAAAGTTGCTGAGAATTTTGCTAAGTTGTTGAGGCTGGCCTTGAACCTCCTGTCTCAGCCTCCCAATACTGGGATAACAGGTGTGTGGCACCACGCCCACTGGACCTTCCCAGTTCTGAAGTGGTTTTATGTGTTTGTGTGCCTACTGGTTATCAACACCCATCGGGATAAAAACAGACTGCAGGGTCTTTATTTTTTATCCCTGCTACATTCATGATGCAATGGACCATGTTCTCAGTCCATAGTAAGGCTCAGTAGGCCTGTGTAGAATAAATAGCTTGCAAAGTCTTCCCGTGAACTACTTTATGGTACTAATTTATGCCTGTGTCCCATTTTCTTCCAAGATAATGTCTGCTCCTGGGCAGTAGCAATGGCTTGAGATTCTGCTTTCCCACTGAGATATTTTTAACTAAATCTCCTTTCCTTACTGTGCGACGCATGGTTTGTAGGACATGAGTAGCGAGGATGCCAGATTTGAATCGCTTTTGTGCATTTGAAACAAAAATAATGCATCTATTAAATAAAGGGCGTCAGTCTCGTGCACGTATGTATTTTGGTGACATTTTGCTTCGTAACACATCAAGGCAGGACTTAGTTGATTGGATGCAGTCAACAACAATTCATTTTGCGCTCACAACTTTTCAATTTGGGCAGGTGTTGGTGGGCGCAGCTGGTCTGGGTTCCATGTGACAGCTGGCTGGCTGGAAGGTTAGCTGGGTACGAGTCATTGGAAGTCTGAGTCACTCCCATATCTGGAGACCATGCTGCCACCTGTCAGCTGGGACCTCCACTCGCTGGGGCTGCTGTCCGGGTACAGATGTATGACCTCTCTGTGTGGCATCTGGGCTTCTCCAAAGCAGGCGACTCCGTCCACAGCACTCGGACAAAGCTCTATTATTTTGGGTGCTGAGTTTTGCAAGAAGGTGAGCCTTACTTCTGCCTTCTCGGGTTATGCGTTCACCCAGAATGCATTGGAAGGCTGGGTTTTGGAGGTCCTCGCTAAGTTGCTGAGGCTGGTTTCCAACCTCCCTACCCATTTATGAGTGGACCATCAAAGGCACCCCGCCTCCATGTGTTAACAAGAGAGCTCACCAGCATCTGTTACGTTTTTCCCTGTCCTGACTGGGGACACAGTGCTGTGGATGGGATGCTTCTAGTCTTGAATTTGTTTCTTCAGTGTGTGTGTGTGTGTGTGTGTGTGTGTGTGTTGCTCACAGAGGCAGCAGGGAACACACAGGGGAAAAAATTCCAGAATATCTGAACTTCTTTGGAACAATGGATTTTTTTAGAATGAAGAGGAAAGGTAAATTGTAATGAGTAGCAGAACTGAATCAGCAAATGAGATGGAGTCCCCAGTAAGTCATAAGTTGGCCCCAGGCCTGTTTTCCAGGAATCTGTACCCAGAACATTGGCTTCTTGTGCACAGTTCCCATTAACTATTTTGATATTCAAATCTGAATCATAATGACAAACCAGGTGTGTGAGTGTTTGTGTGTGTGTGTATGTGTGTGTGTGTGTGTGTGTGTGGTACTGGAGATTGAACTCAGGGGCATTCTACGTCTGAGTTACACTGCCAGCCATTTTTATTTTTATTTTTATTTATTTACTCTGTGTGTGTGTGCGTGCGTGCGTGCGTGCGTGCATGCGTGCGTGTGTGTGTGTGTGTGTGTGTGTGTGTGTGTGTGTATTGCTAGGGATTGAACCCAGGGGCATTCTACCTCCGAGCTATAGCCCCAGTCCTTTTTTATTTTTTATTTAGAAACAAGGCCTCATTAAGTTGCTGAAGCTGGCCTCCAACCTGCAATCCTCCTATCTCAGCCTTCCAAATACTGGGATTACAGGCTTTTAGCACCACACCCAGTTTATTTATTTTTAAATTTTGAAACAGGGTCTCACTAAGTTGCTGAAGGTCTTGCTAAGTTGCTGAGGCTGGCCGTGAACCTGTGATCATCCTGCCTCAAGTACTGGGATGAAAGGCGTGCACCAACCACCATGCCTGGCTACAGTAAGCCGGATTATTACCAGTCCCAGGAACTCCCTTGCGCTTTGGCTCTTGGAGCCCAGATGGAGGACACTGGCAAAAGAGTCGCCTGCCCTTTGCTCCTATCTCAATAGAGGAAGACAATTTTCTGTGAAGCTCATAATGTTTACTCTTTGATGTTGATCTGTTTCCCTGGGTCTATATTGCAAATAGCTCCAGGCATCCTTTCTTTTTTTCTAATATGTTTTTATTGGTGCATTGTAGTCTCTCATCCCTTCAATGAGGATGTGCTGAGCTACTCCAGGTCAGAAACTTTGCCAGCATTTGGAGATACTGAGCTATTCTCCACTGTCTTTCTACCCTCCAGTGTTCCCAGGGCAGTAGGGGAGGGGAAAAACAAGCTCCAATACTTACTGTCTCTCTTGAAAGGGAGGTGGAATTTTATAAAATGTACAGGGAGTCTGAGTACGTGAGTGGCCTGGGTTCCTTCGCAGTGTGCATGTGCAATGAAATCCCAAAGACTCATCCAAACCCAGCCCGGTCAACATGGAACCTTAACCAGAGACACCATTCCCTCTCAAAGCAGAGCCATTACAGTTCATACCTGGATACATAAATGGATATTTATAGTATGTACTAAATGCAAATATAGAATGATCAGGATTCCACAAACACATTGATAGACATTCATAAATATAGAATAAATAATGTGAATGAATTGGTAGAATTGATCAGTCTCTATTTCTATAATATTTTCTTCTTGGACAATATGTTGTTGTTTTAATTTTTTTTGCAGTACTGGGGATTGAACCCAGGGGCATTCTACCTCCAAGATACTCCCCCAGCCCTATTTTTTATACTTTATTTTGAAACCGGGTCTCACTAAGTTGCGGAAGGCCTCACTAAGTAGCTGAGGCTGACCTTGAACCCGGATCCTCCAGTCTCAGCCTCCCAAGTACTGCGATTACAAGTGTGCGCCAACACGCCCGGCTGTTGTTTTAATTTTTGGGTGGTACTGGGGATTGAACCCAGCAGCATTCTACCTCTGAGCTACTCCCCCTAGCCCTATTTTATTTTTTATTTTCAAACAGGGTCTTGCTAAGTTGCTAGGGGTCTCTTTGCTAAGTTGCGGTGAGGCTGTCCTCAAACCCGTGATCCTCCTGTTTCTGCTTCCCAAGTACTGGGATGACAGGCATGCGCCACTGCGCCCAGCTTGCGCAACATTAGAATACATCTGTGGACAAATGTTTCCATGAAAATTCAGGTGACTAGATATTTGGCCAAAGTTTAGCAGCGTTTATGCTGTTATGCTTTGATAAACCACCACCAAACTTCTAAACGAGCAGCCATCTTACGCACTAATTGAATATTTTAACACTTTTCCTCTGCAGAACTGGTGTTTCATTTTATTCTCCATTTCGCGCCTTGCTTTTCATGCATTTAAAGTGCCGGAGCAGCTGTTTATTTGGAAAGGTTCCATTATGGCCATAATAATCTCCAACTAATTGCACATCAAATATTTATTTCTTGCACATTAAATTAATGAAGCAGTTTCAACAAGAGAAAAATTGGATCAGGTTGGCAAACAATGCCTATAAATTCATGAAAGATTCCCAGTTCTTTCTTGGCATCCCTCCTTTAATACAGATTAACAATTTTTAAAAGAAAAAAATTTCCCATTATCTAGTTGTGACTTTTTAAATATACATGCTTTATTTTTAAAAGTGCTCTTCTTGGCTTGCCCTTGATAGATCATGTTACAGCTTTCAAGGAAAAAAAAATCATACTATTAAAATTCAGACAAATTGGTAATTTCATTGCCTTGAATTTAACATTATATTTAACATTATATTGCCTTGAATTTAACATTATATGATTTTGCTATTGATATTATATTTTTTCCAGTGGGTAGACTTTTATTTAGTTTGTCTAATTTTTTTAGTACCTTTATTGAAGCTTAATTGATATACATAAAATTGTACATATTTTAAGAAGTATAATTTGAGGAGTTTTGACATGTGCAAATACCTTTAATACTATGAAGGTAGGGCAGAGGACCTGGGAACAGGAAGGGTTAAAAAAGACCATCTGTATAAAGAACAGAAATAGGGAAGGTCAATAGATACAGGAATAACTGTGGGAGTTAAAACAAAATTTCATCCCCAAGAGTGATCAAAAGGGAAAGGAGGAGGGAACAGACAGTTGGTGCCAGGAGATGACCAGAGCCCACTGATCTTTGGAATAGAGATTCAAATTAAGGATTGAAACTGGGCAAAAGACATTGGTTCCCCAAGACCCAATTCTGACCAATCACAAGAGAGCAGATGGGGACCACCAGAGGGGCTAAGAGCTCACCTCCTAAGAATCTGCAATCTTCCTGTGTCAGCCTCCCAAGTACTGGGATTACCGGAGTGTACCACCAGGACTGGCAGTTGCTCATGTTATAATCCTGAATCTACTTCTTACAAAATACCCATGTCCTCTTGGGTGCATGGCATCATCTAGGTTTTATCTGGATGTATTTGAACTAGCATACAATACTTAAGTATTGTTGTGAACTGTAAAATATAGTGAATAGCATCCAGTAGGTGCATAATAAGATAGTTGTGACTATGGTAATTAGACCTTTTTAACCATTAAATCCTTTCCAATAATTGAGTTCCTTCTTTCAATCACAATCACATTTCCAATAGTTGTCTAGAAAGCTGAACAAAATGATCAGGTGTTCATCGGTGGGATCAATTTTCTATTCATTATTTTAATCTATCTCTACCTTGGTCAACTGGAATGCACGTTTGTTTCAGTCAGCATTCTCAACACTGTGATCTGGACACACAGAACTTAGAGGAAGAAAGATTTATTGGGATTCATGGTTTCAGATGTTTAGTCCATAAGGCCAGCTCTGAAGTATAAATGGCGGTGGCAGCCGCAGGGTACATGGAGTGCCGCTGCTCTCTCATCATGGAAGCCCAAAGCAGAGAGAGGAAGAGGGGAGGGGCCCATGGACCTAGATAGTCCCCAAGACCACACTCCAAATGGCCCACCTCCCCGAGCCACGCCCACCTGCTACGTTACCACCCAATAAATGCATTCAAATTAGTCATCTATCAATGGATTTTTTGGGGGTGCTGGGGATTGAACCCAGGAGCATTCTACCTCCGAGCTGTATCCCCAGCCCTATTTTTTATTCTCTATTTTGAAACAGGGTCTCACTAAGTTGCGGAGGGCCTCACTAAGTAGCTGAGACTGGCCACAAACCTGTGATCCTCCTGTCTCAGCCTCCCAAGTCCTGGGATGACAAGCGTGCGCCACCATGCCCGGCTCATCAATGGATTTATCCACTCATGAGATTAGGACCCTCATGATTCAATTATTTTACTTCTGGACATTTTTTTTGGAGGGAGGGATGGGTACTGGGGATTGAACCCAGGGGCATTCTACCTCCCAGCTATACCCCCAGCCCTTTTTAATTTTTGTTTTGGAACAGGGTCTCAATAGGTTGCTGAGAATCTTGCTATGTTGCAGAGGCTGTCCTTGAACCTTTGATCCTCCTGTCTCAGCTTCCCAAGGACTGGGATGACAGCTGTGCACTACCATACCCGGCCAATCTCTGAACACTTTTGGAATTGCCAATACATGAACTTTTTCAGGGGACCTTCTATATCTAAACCATAAGACTATAAAAAGCTTATTTTTGTTTCAGAAAAGCATGGTACATAACGTAATCTACAGCATCCCCAGGAGTACCTTTGTATTGCTTTCCATTGGAAGCAAAAATCTCTTGGGTTGAATTCAAAGGTCTTGAATACTAATGTGTCAATAGTCTGTGGACATTGCTTGATTTTTTTTATTGTCTGCTATGATAAAGAAGCAGGAGCTCAACCTGGCCACACTGCCCTCTTAAGTCACCTTCATCGTATGCCAGGGTGGTTAGAGATGGTACTTCACTTTTATTTTAAATGACGATGGCACCTCCTGTCTCAGTCGGGTTCTATTTTCATGAAGAGTTCTAGAAACCCCAGTGAACCCATTCAATCGGCCATTGTGTTGTTTTCTCACTTTAGAAAACTTTCCTTTTGTCTCATCCCTGGCTATTATTTCTGCCCCACTTGCTTTCAAATCATCTTCAGGGACACTAATTGTAAGTTGATCCCTCTCTTTGTCATTTTGTAATTTTAATCTCTTTTCATTTTAATCTATTTGTCCTATTTTTCTACATTCTGGGAAAGTGGCCCAGGTTTTTACATGCCAGGAAATTGATTATTTTTTAGTGTCAGTCCCAATCTTTAATAATTCCGATGCAAATTTAAATTTGGTTGTGGGGTTTTACATTTCTTTCTTTTATTTTAAAAGTCAAGTCTGTGCTCCTCTTCCATTCTCTTCTTACACTCCTTGCCTGCCTTTGTAGGGGCAACACCAGAAGAATAAAATAAACCCGAATAATCTAATGTCGGGATATTCCCGATTCTTCGTCAGGCCGATTGGCCCTCTTGGAAGGACTTACCTTTTCAACGTTTCCCTTTTTCCAAGTTAAGGAACAGAAAAATCTAGAGATTTCTGTATCGTGCATGTACTTTTCTGAAAAGCCATCTCTTGCTGTGAACCATTTACATGTCTATAGATAACCCGTACAAAATTAGAAAAAAATAAACTCGAAGGACTACATCTTGAAATAGGCCTGTATCTCATATCAGATTCAGCCATGCTGTGAGGGAGAGAGATGGCAAAGGGTTGGGTTAGACCCAGGATCTCACCTCTCGGCAAAACCGGACAAAGCAAATGTTGCCCTGCAGGTGCCAGCCCCAATACTGGGGGACTTTCTCTCTTTTTATTCCCACCATCTGCCTCTGTGCCATGCATTCCTGTTATAATATTAACTTGTGTAGCCAATGAAAAGACTCCACCAACTCATCCACCTGAAGGGATATACTAGGTGTACTGATTGAGCACCAATTTTTGATTGAACACTCTTATCATATATAAAGAAGAGAGGCATTGAGCTCTTACTTGCAAAGAAGCTTACAAATTCCAAGGTTGGGAATGATTAGGAATAGGTTTGCCTGAGGAAGAAAGGAGGCTCCTGGTTAAAGAACATTTTTAAAAATATTTGTATGTATTTATTTATATTGTGTAAATATTAAAATAAATATATTGGTATTTTGCATTTATATTCATTCATTTATTTGGTGCTGGAGATTGAACAAGGGCCTCATGCCTACTAAGCACATTCTCTAATACTGAGTTACACCCCAACCCCAAGAGGACGGTTTTCCATAGCACCCCAAGACATGGTAATATGGTTATCTAGATGGAGTTTAAGAGGACAAAGTTCATGTAGCAAAAGGGGCGAATCCTGGGGAACCAGGAACAGGGGTAAGAATGCTGAGTCACCAGAATATTACTAGCTCAGGAAGAAAGTAACTTCTAAGCATTTTACAGCTGCACCTGCCCATGCACCTACCCTTTGTGCTGCATGTTTTACACATATTATTTAGCTTAATTGTCTTAATATTTTATACAGTCATGGGAGAGGGAGCAAGCATTCAGAGTCTAGGTTTGAGAAGGAAGATGTGTCTCTGGCCACACCACCTATGTGCGTGGCAGATTACCTGACCTCCCTATACCTCCGTTTCTTCATCTGAAGATGGGGATAATATGACCACCAATATTCTGAGGTTGGCATACAGATGGAAAGAGTGGACAGCTACCGGCACTCAGGAAGGACCATGAATGCCTATCAAATAAAGCCATTACTCTTGCAAAACTTAGGGGGGTTCAGCTCAGAGGGAGTTAGCTGGATCCAAGATGGCAAATCCAGTACCTAGAAGAACTGAATTTGGATCCTGGATTAGGGGATGGGACATACACAGAGAGAAAAAAATGATTGGCACAGAAACGAAAATCTCTAGACTGAGCCTCATGAGAAGCTATTGGAATCCTCGCTTTCCTAGGGTCCCTTTCAATAGGTCCAGATTCATCTCTGCTCACAAACTCCTGGAAGGGCCTGACTTCCGCTTTAGTCGTCAAAGAGGAAATAGGAGGAGAATGAATTATGTGTCGATTAAGCACAGTCCACATTCCGCAGCCTTTCACAGACCTCACAAGCTGCTTTAAATTTGGAAACCAACAGGTTTCACGAGACCGCTCAGCCAGACCACCTGTTTCCCACCTTCCCTCGCAAGACGCGCTATTTAATGTTGCTTTCTTTAAGAACATTAGCGTGCTTCACACTTATCACTGTGAAGATGCCATATGGGGCTGTAGTTGTTAACCAGGCCCTCAGGACCTCACCTGGTCATTAGGTGCATGACAATAAAATCACCTCATGGCAGAAAAGTAGACAGCAGAAAGTCCCACTTTCTTTTCAAGTTCCCCTCCCCTAGGTAGGTGTTTGAAATGCTTCAAACACCCACATCCTATTCCTCTCGCAGCCAAAATAGGAGGCTGATGGACGTGTATAACACTGCAGACCCTCGGGCACGGACCCGGCTCAGCTAAGCGAGGAGCCACCATCTCTTCTAATATCTATACAGATTTATGCTCTCTGCTATTTTTCGTTCCCCTAGAGGTACAATTCTTTTGCTGCAGGAATTTCCTTTCAAGGCAAGTTTTCGGGATGAAGTGGGTGAGAGACAGCTAATTATCTATATTGGCAATTCAGGAAACTGAGAATTTAGTGCTGGCAGGGTGTGGAGAATTGGACTATTGTCTAAAGAAAAGCTATCTCCTTTTAGTTTAAAAAGGTTATGTCTCCCAGCTTCTCTGTGCAGTAAAATTCAAACCGAAGCAGCCCTGCTCTAGGCTTTGCTAACACAGCTCTGAATCTAGACTGTCTTGCAGCTGGGGACTTTCCTGTACCTTGTCCTCATGTACTGGGGAAGGCTCTGTGGTGGCCACATTCTGGTGGGCACTACAAACAGACAAAGCACTTCCAATTCTACAGAACCATTAAAGGCTACACATTCTGCTTCTCATTTTACAAATATCCTCTGCTTAGTCTTCACCTTACCTCTGGGTGAAGTCAGTATCAGTACATCCATCTCACAATGGAGAAAACTGAGACCAAGAGTGTGTTAGTCAGCTTTCCGTTACTGTGACAAAATGGCCAAGAGAATCCACTTAAAAGGAGGAAAGATTTACTGTGGCTCAGGGTTTCAGAGGTTGCAGTCCATGGTCATTTGACCCTGTTTTTTGGGGGCCTGTTATGGGTCTGGTGTGGTCTAGTTACATTAGGAGTCTAATATAGGTTAATATCATAGTAGGAACATTCGATGGAGGAAGCTGCTCACCTCATGGCAATCAGGAAGCAAAGCTAGAGACATGAAGGAGCTGAGGTCCTAATATCCCCTTCAAGGCCACACCCCCAATGACCTAACTTCTTCCCACTAGGCCCCACCTCTTAAAGGCTCCACCACCTCCTAATAACACCAACAGGCTGGTGTTGACATCTTCGACACATGCGCCTTTGAGGGATATTTCAGATTCAAACTACAGCAGAGAGTCAGTCAACTGCAAAGGTTTTAACTAAGAGATGGGGCCAAGACTCAACCCACATCTGTCCAATGTGGAAAATTACACTGTTGTGTTTTATACATTGCTGGCCGCTGTAGGTGGGAAAGTGAGGGTTGGAGAACTGGAGGGTATAGTCTAGCTCTGATTTATTTTTTCCCTCTCTCTTGAGACCCTAATGTGCTGAACCCAAGGTGTGCTTTGCTATAGGGTAATATATACTACCTGACTACTTGAAGTAAGACTGAACTTCTAACCTTATCTCAAAACCATGAGCCAGTGGAAGGGATACTATTTTGGCTTTTCTGTTGTTATATCTGAATGGCACAAGCTGAATAACTTATACATAACAAAGGTTTCTGTAGCTCACAGTTCTGGAAGTCTGAAGGCACAGGGCCAACATGCTTGGCAAATGGTCATGACAGGATGCAAGATATCACAAGGTGAGACAGAGCAAGCTTGTTGGCCCCGCCTCTCTTCTTCTCCTCATAAAGCCACTAACTCCCTCAGGGGACTATCATGGTTTGGATGTAGACTGTCCCCCGAAGAACTCATGGATTGTTGTTCAGAGTTGATGTAGCTGAGTCATGAGGGTTGTAGTCTTATCAGTGGGTGGAATCCATTGTAGTGGATGTACTGGGTGGTGACCTGGGCAGGTGGGGTGTGGCTGGAGAAGGTGGGACCCTGGGGCTGTGGCCTTGGGGACTGTGCTTGTATCTTTGAATTCCCTTGCTTGCTGGCTCTCTTTCTTGCTTCTGGCCTCTGTAATATGGAGAGCAGAGCCCTTGCTCTCTCCCTCTCTCTGTTTCCCGCCTCCATGCCCTGAGCTCTGCAGACCCAGCCTCACATGGATTGAACTTCTGAAATCTCCAGAACTGTGAGCAAATCAATCTTCCTTCCTCTAAGTTGTGTGGTCAGTTGTTTTGGATGACAGCCATGAGAATGTTGACTGAAACAAGGACCCACCTCCATGACCCCATTTTTAAAACCTTTTTTTTTTTTTGGTTGTACTAGGGATTGAGCCCAGGGGTGTTCTACCTCTGAGCTACACCCCCAACTCTTTTTATTTTTAATTTTGAAACAGGGTCTCACTGAGTGAGTTGCCAAGGGTCTCACCAAGTTGCCAAGGCTGGCCTCATACCTGTGATCTTCCTGTCTCAGCCTCCCAAGTACTGGGATGACAGGCGTGCACCACCATGCCTGTTTTCCATGACCCAATTTAATTACCTCTTAACGGCACTTCCCTAAGTACTATTAGAATGGCAATGAAATCTTGACATGATTTTCAGAAGGGACAAACATCTAAACATTGCCGACACCCTTTGTTTTTCCTATAAAAGAGCACTGCCACTTTTATAGGAAAATTCTCTTTTCCTATAAAAGAGAATTTAAATCACAAGGGTGATATTTTTTGGCAGTTCTACTCTTTATGTTAGCATGAATAAGCAAAGTACTGGCCACTATGTTTGTCCTGTGATGAATTCCTTTGTATGTGGTGCTCTGTAGGAAATGACATAGGGGACAATAGCATTTCTTTGAAAGGCAAAGAGAGATCATTAAATTGCTAACTGTACATGTACTCTGCAAAGGGCTACCCATGGTGAAGCTATGATTTATGAGCCTTTCTTTACCTCCAGGTTCAAGTGAGTAAGGACTGAAAGCACTATCAAGAGATTGCCAGTGAAGCTGGTCTAAGTTGCTGAGGCTGGCCTCCAACCTGCCATCCTCCTGCCTCAGCCTCCAAAGTACTAGGATGACAGGCATGCACCACCATGCCTAGCACACCTATGAAAAAATCTTGAAACCATGTTCATTACTGGGTGTGATGGTGCATGCCTGTCATCCCAGTACTTGGGAGGCTGAGACAGGAGGATCACAGGTTTGAGGTCAGCCTCAACAACTTAGCAAGACACTCAGCAAGACCCTGTTTCAAAACAAATAGGAGTGTAGCTCAGAGATAGAACGCCCCTCGATTCAATTCCTAGTACCTCTCCCCCTCAAATAGAGATTGCCTGTGAATGGACCTCCTAAATGGTGGCCACAAACCAATGGCTTTTAAGCTAGCTCCCATCTCTGTGCCTCTGTTACATAAGAGCCTTTCTCACTTGCAACATCACACACCTTGCAGGCAGCTGTTTTCCACTCAAAGTCATTTTGACCCAGTGATTTTTATAGCAGAGGTGCATTTGCATACCTGGGAGGCAAGGTTCATGCCCCGTAAAATTCTTTTGCCCATTTTCCCTCTTGAGTGTCATACATTACAAAATTTGTGTATGATTCAGCTTTGCTAACAGTGAGAGGCAGCTCTCAAAATGAAGGGTGGACAGCATGGATTTCCTTACGAAATAAGGAGACAGACAGAGAGAGAGAGAGAGAGAGAGAGAGAGAGAGAGGGAGAGAGAGAGCATGTTTGTGTGTGTTTAATGCATTTTTGTGTGTGTGTATGTGTGTGGTACTGAGGATTGAACCTAGGAGCATTCTATGTCTGTGCTACACCCCCAGCCCCTTTTTATTTTTTGTTTTGAAACAGGGTCTTGCTAAGTTGCTGAGGGTCTCACTGAGTTTCCCAGTCTGGCATCAAACTTGCAATCCTCTTACCTCAGTTTCCCAAGTACTAGGATGACAGGCGTGCCCCACCACATCCCACCAAACCTTCTTCCTCCTCTTCCCGTCTCCTTCCACTGCCTTTCTGTGCTGCAGTTGTTTTATTTATGAGCTACACATGTGATGTGTCATCTCTTGTGAAAAAGAAGCATAATGTATTTCTAAGCATTTTACCTCAACCAGAAGCGCCCTTGGTCAATCACTGAACATAAGGTTATATCACCTGGTTCAAGAGCAACCGCACAAAGAAAAATAAAAGAATGAGATGCATATGCGTAAGAGCCGCAGCAGAAAATACTAAATGACCTGAGCTGCTGCTGTCCTTTCTCAGCATGCAGACAGATGATCCACAGACCATCACTGCACGCGCTGCAGCTGGAGACAGAGAGCTGCTGCCGTCCCTGGGAGGGGAGGTCACATAGAGGAATTGCTCCCGGACAGAGCAGGATGCATGACGAAACAAAATCTATCAGCAACAGCCTATTAGATCCACTACAAGAAGGGTCATCTCCACCTTCCCTTCCTGGTGTCCTGGCTTCATTGTCAAGGGTAGCTGGGAGCTAGATCCAGCTCAAGTGAGAAGAGCATTCAGAGCTGGGGAAAAAAAAAGACCCCATAGACTTCCTGTGCAGGAAGATTTTATTAGTATAGGAAAGCACCCTTTAATTCTGATTATGTAGATAACTCCTTTTCCAGGGGAAAAGAGTTTTGCATATTTGATGTCCTTTAAATTTTCCTTCCCACTTCTGCAGCTGATTGAAAGCCATCCTAGATAAAAGTGAAACTGACTGACAAATACTGTAAAACATGAAGGGGGAGGGTGATGCCCACAAAGGATTGGACGTTTGCAACAAGCAAAGGTGACAATGCTTAAGGAATCTGAAAGCTGGACTCCAGCCATGACTCTGCTGGGTCTAGATATTTGGCCTTGGGTAGCTGGGTTAACCTTCCTCGGATCTAATTTTCTTGTGCTTCGGAATCAAAGGCCAGGTGATATTTGTGGCCCTGACACAGACATCAGTCAGTGGGGAATGTGGACAAATCAAGATCCCCTGTTCAGTTTCCTACTTACCTGGCTATAGCAGACAGCACTGAGCATATTCAGAGTTTTGGGGGGACTTGAGGTAGTTTCTATTTGCACTAGTGATAAATTGCACTCCATTAATAACTAAGATGCATAGAAATTATCAAGATGTACCAAGAAATGTACAATGTAATCAAGAATGGTGAGTATTCTACTCAAAAATGACACGAAAGAAATAGTAATAGAAGTAGTAATACGTTTGGTCCAAGAATCTACAGAGATAGCCCATAAGACACATCCTATCTGCCACCTGTACTATTATTATTAATTATTATTATCATTATTATTGTACTGGGGCTCAAATCCAGGGGCATTCTACCTTGGAACTACATCCCCAACTCTTTATACTTTTTATTTTGAAATAGCTAAGTTGCTGAGGCTGGCCTTAAACCTGCAATCTTCCTGTCTCAGCCTCCCAGGTACTGTGATTACAGACACACACCACTGCACCTGGCTTGCCACCTGCTTTTGTCAATAAAGTTTTATTGGAGCACAGCCATGTCTACCCCTTCATGGACAGGATGTCTGTGGTTGTTTGCTCTCATGCAAGTTGAGTAGTGGTGACGGAGACCATCTGGCCTCAAAGCCAACAATATTGACCTTTGCAGAAAAGACCACCTAGACCTTTGTCATCCCCTACTTTTGACCTGGCACAGTTTATAGGCCTCCTGGAGAGAGAGATAAAAATGGAAAAGTGTCATAGAGGTAGGAGGTAATATCTGGTTTCTTATGATAGTTTTTGTTGTACTGAATACACTCTCTAAATAGTCTTTCTTTCCTTCTCTCTTTTTTCTTCTTTTTCACTTTCTTTCCTTTTCTCTTTTATTCTTTTCACCCTTTTTCTCTTTCTTTTGCTTTTTCTCTTTCTTTTTCTTTCTTTCCTTCCTTCCTTCCTTCCTTCCTTCCTTCCTTCCTTCCCTCTTTCTCTCTCCTTCCTTCCTTCCTTCCTTCCTTCCTTCCTTCCTTCCCTCCCTCCTTTCTCTCTCTTCTTTTCTTCTCTTTCGCTCTCATTCCATTTCTTTCTCTTCTTTTCACCCTTTTTCTCTCACTTTTATTCTTTCTTTTGCTTTTTCTTTCTTTCTTTTCTTCCCTCCCTCCCTCTTTCTCTCTCTTTCTTTATTTCTCTCCATCCCCTCTTTTTTTCTGGTTTGGTATTAGGTATTGAACCCAGGGCATTCTGCCTTCAAGCCATACCCCCAGGCCATTTTTATTTTTTATTTTTGGAACAGGGCCTCACTAAGTTACTGAGGGTCTCGCTAAATTGCCACACTCTGGCCTTGAACCTGTGATCCTCCTGTCTCAGCCTCCCAAGTACTGGGATTACAGGCATGTGCCACCATGCTTGGTCCATCTCCCTTTCTCAAACCCATATTGATACATATATCACTTAGCCACTCTTTTTGTTGTTGTTGTTGTTATGGTACTGGGGATGGAACCCAGGGGCATTCTACCTCCGAGCTACACCCCCAGCCCTACTTAGCCACTCTTTATGTTTTATTTATTTTTCAATCCTTCCCTCAGTCTATTGTCCAGTGTTCTGTTTGATTATATTTTCTTCCCATGATTACATCTTTTTTTTTATCTGTATAGTTCTAATTGTGCAAACTTTGTATCCACCTGTTCTTGTTTGGTTTTGCCTGTTTCTGTTTCATGATTTTCTGCTCTTCTCATAGTTGTTGCTTCTTCCTGCACGTGCATTTAGTTCCTTCTCCTTTGCAGTGCCCTGAGGCATCAGACACTCTGCTTTGAATATGACAGGTCCTCTCAACCAAGCTCCCTCCATTCTAAATAATCTCACTTCATGGCTACCTTCAAAATCTGAATTTGTGTTTGAATTTCAGATTTTTCTCAGAAGTTTTGAGATTTGAATTTTCAAATGAGATACAGAATGTCCCCTGAAAAGCTCACATACTAATGTTTAGAGTTGATGTAATTAAGCCATGAGGGTTGTAATCTCATCAGTGGATAAATCTGTTGTAATGGATTGACTGGGTGGTCACCTAGGCAGGTGTGGTGTGGTTGGAGAAGGGGAGTGTCCTTGGGGACTGTGCTTGGGTCCTCGAATCCCCTTCTTGCTTTCTTTTGCTTCCACCATCCATGATGTGTGTGAGAGAGACATTCCATATGCTTTCCTCCCTCTCTAGCTCTCTTTTTCTCCCTTAGATGTACATGCGTCTCTCTATTTCCTTGTCCAGTTGTTCTTCTCAGAATAAATTCATTAGCGGCCTGATGCTGTGGCTTGGATCTGGCTTGCCTGTGTCCTCCAGAGGTTCCTGTGCTGGAAGGCTGGTCCTTAGGGTGATGGTGTTGAGGTGGTAGAACCTTTAAGCGCAGGGCTTAGTGGTGTGGTCATGGCGGGCATTGCCCTTGGAAGGAATTACTGCTGTTCTCCTGCAGCATGTTAGCTGTTGCAGGAGTGAACTGTTGTCAAGGAGCAAGCCTGACCTTGAGATCCATAGCTGGCTTCCTGTCTCGCCATGAGACCTTTTGTACGCATGCTCAGGCAATTGCGATGCCTTGTGCCATGAGGACAGAGCCAAGCAGAAGACAGCACCATTCCTTGGACCTCCAGAACTCTGAGCTAAATACACCTATATTCTTTAAGAAGCACCCTTGGGTACTTTGTTAGAGCCAAGGGAAAATGGTTGAAGACTCCCCTTTGTACGTTATACTCACAGGTTGGAGTTCCTCAGTCAGCATTTTCACTGCTGTAATCCCAAAGCACCAGACCACCACACAACTTAAAGGAAGGGAGATTTATTTGCTCACACTTCTGGAGATTTCAGGGGTCCAGTCCACTTCAGGCTGGGTTACATCAGTGGAGCTTAGGGTATGGCGGCGGGAAGCAGAGAGAAGGAGAAAGCAAGGGCTCTGCTCTCACATCATGGAGGCCAGGAAACAAAAGAGAGAAAGAGAACCAGCCAGCAAGCAAGGGGATTCAAAGACACAAGCACAGTCCCCAAGGCCACAGCCCCAGGGACCTACCTTTCCCAGCCACACCCCACCTGGCCAGGTCACCACCCAGTACATCCACTACAATGGATTCCACCCACTGATAAGACTACAACCCTCATGACTCAATTATATGAACTCTGGACATCAATACAAGAGCTCTTTCAGAGGACATTCTATATCTAAACCATAACATGCCCAGAGATGCCACTGGAGAGATCACAAATCCACTTACTGAATCAGTAGAGTGCTTAGTTCAGTTGTTGACAGTAAAGTTGTCTTTAATTTTTTCCTACTCTGTAGGATCTCAACTTCATAGAAATCTTAGCTCTGAGCAATGTCAGCAGCTCTCTCCAAACTCTTTCTTGTTTCTACAAAGAAAGTGCTCCAAGTCTGGACTCATGAGATGCTTCCAGGACTACATAAGAAATAATCTTTTAGTGTCTCCCTGTTTGGGGCACAGTAGTTCATCAGCCCCTGTCCTCTTGCTGCAGCTTTGAGCTCCTGTTTGGCTTCTGTTCCTAGAAGATGGTTTTCTCACTTGGAAGCTTGGATATCATTTTCAATGTTTACTTCTTAATGTGGTTTCTCTCAGTGTTCTATGTTAAAAAGCAGAGCGGAGGCCTCGTAGTGGGAGCTTAAAATTTCACCTACAGTGAGAGGCAAGAAGGGACATGATAAATGGGGAGAGAGAGACCACTAGAATGGTGGAAGGAGATTGGGGGAGGGATGGAGGAGGGGAAACAGGATTGAGGAAGGAAACAGCTCAAATAATGCTATGCCCATCTATTGTATTGCTACCAATCTCGCTAATATGTATGGGGAGAGAGGAAGAGGGAGCGGGGTAGGATGTGAAGGAAAATACACCAAGTGCTGTGTGTGTGTATGTTCCTATCACTTTGAACATCCATCACTAGGATATAGAATTGCAATGCACCAATAAAAGTATATATAACATGGTATTCCTACTATACAGGTCAAGGAAGTGAACCCAGATCAGTCAGTTTAGGCTAGAGCTGGAGCCCAGTGTTAATGTGTCTATTTGCATGTTTGTATATATAATAATGATATGTAAATTTAATTGAAGAACTTTAGATACCAGGTATTTTGTTGAACTCATTAGCAGAATCAGGCTCCTAATATACAATCATTCCTTGAGTACTAAGCCTTCATAGGCCAACATTCTGATATCTCCATATTGGGAGTAAAATAATGTAAGGCTATTTCTTTTTTTTTTTTTTGGCACTGGGGATTGAACCCAGGGGCATTCTACCCCTGAACTGCACTCCCAGCCCTAGTTTTTCTTCTTTATTTTGAAACAGGGTCTCACTAAGTTGCGGAGGGCCTCACTAAGTAGCTGAGGCTGGCCGCAAACCCGGATCCTCTGGTCTCAGCCAAGTACTGGGATGACAAGCGTGCACCGCCACGCCTGGCTAGAATATCTCTTAAGAAGTATTACCACCACATGTATGGGGAAAGGGAGAGAGTGGGGTGGGATGCAGAGGGAAGCACACCAAAGTGCTGGGTGCGTGTTTATTTCTATCACTCTGAACCTCACTCTGATGTATAATTATAATGCACCAATAAAAGTATATTACAAAGAGAAGTGTTAATACTGTCAATGCTTCCAGAACAAGACTGGCTGTCAATGAATAAATGAATTAGATAGAAAAACAGATGAATAAGTAGCTAAAAATATAGCCCCACTTCTTTATTAGCTAGTGATTCAACCCTACTAGGAAAGCAAAAACCTTTTGAAGGACGAAGCTAAACCTTTCCATTAATTATGCTCCAAATATAGGAACAACATAAAATAAAAAAAACAAGGCCACCGGCTATTGCTAAAAGTATAAAACAGCAGCTACTTTTATATCACAAACAAGACTCATCTTTTCTCTGCGAGACAATATCATCTATTTAAATCTTGAGCTATTTTTGCATGTGCTTCATCTCTGCAGGTACTATATTTAAGACAGACGCGTGATGAAGGAAATAACACCTACTCCAGTGGATTAATTTGGAGGAAACGCTTGAAAAATAGCCTCACCTATCTCTAAATTAAGAAATATTTACTCTTACTCTACAGATGTCGAACGAGAAAAGAAATGATAGGGCTCCTGATTTCAAGAGAAATGTCTTTTCATGGTGTTACAAATTGAGTTTTTGTGCATTAAACCTCTCCAAGTAAAGTTTCCCTTCCATCTGGGGATATAGGCATTGTTGATAAAACTCTTTTCTGGCCCAACTCGAGGATTTCTGCATAAGCTTAAAAGAAGTTAAAAATAGCCAAATATGACTTAGTTAGCAACAACAACAAAATAGGAAGCAGCATAAGTCATCCAACCAAGAAAAGTCTAACTGTTAAAATTGTTGAAAAGAACACAAATCTTTGTGTTTTTTTCTACAGAGGGATGCTGTCTTTTTGGAGTCTGTTTATTTTACAAAGTGGTCCCAAATATAACATACATTTATTTATTTATTTATTTATTTATTTAGCAGTACTGGGAATTGAATCCAGGGGCATTCTACCTCTGAGCTACAGCCCCAGCCCTATTTTTATTCCTTCTTTTGAAACAGGGTCTCACTAAGTTGCGGAGGGCCTCACTAAGTAGCTGAGGCTGGCCGCGAACCTGCGATCCCCCTGTCTCAGCCTCCTAAGTACTGGGATTACAAGCACGCGCCACCACGCCCGGCTCCAAATATAACTTTTAGATGTCATGTCCACAACCGAGCTGTACCAGGGCAAGGAGATAGGTTGCTCAGAGACCAACGAAAGGACCTGGCAATGACGCACTAGACATAAGGCTTTATTGAGAAATGCTCAAGGGGAAGGTCTGGTGGCCATAGGCCTAACGGATAGCACCTCCATCCAGTGGTGTCCAAATGGACAATGTACACGTCTTCTTTTCATAGCACCTTCAGATCCACTCCAGTCCCCACTGAGAGAGGGGTTTTCTGTCTGTTTGCCAGTCTGACCAGCATCCCAAGCAGCAAGGGTCCTGGGGTCTGTGCAAGAAAATCGCTTTCTACAGAAGACACCAGCTTGCCCTAGTTCCCAGTGTGCATGAGAGAAAGCCAGGGTCCTTCAAGATTGTATGTATCTGGACTTTCCAGCCCAGGCTTGCTCTCATTGTTCCCTTAACTTGGCCAGGTTTGGGGGGGGACAGAAAAGGGGTATTGAGGGAAGTGGTGTTGTAGTACATCCCCCCTTTTTTGATACTGGAGATTGAACCCAGGGGCATTCTACCTCTGAGCTACACCCCCAGCCCTATTTTATTTTATTCTTGCGGAACTGGGGATTGAACCCAGGGGCATTCTACCTCCGAGCTCCACCCCCAGCCTTATTTTTTATTCTTTATTTTGAAACAGGGTCTCACTAAGCTGCGGAGGGCCTCACTAAGTACCTGAGGCTGGCCGTGAACCCGGATCCTCCGGTCTAAGCCTCCCAAGCACTGGGATTACAAGCGTGCACCACCACTCCCGGCTCCTATTTTATTTTTTGAAACAGGGTCTCGCTAAGTTGCTGACACTGGCCTTGAACCTGTGATCCTCCTGTCTCAGCCTCCCAAGTACTGGGATGACTGACGTGCACCACCACGCCCGGCTTATATTCCTTTTCTTTAAGGATGATACATTAGATAAGCATGAGTTTTGAGTAGACTTTTTTTTCTACTTGGAGTATTAGATTCCACCAGATGGACCAAAAATGATTTCACAAGCTTAACAGTTTTATATAACTGCAAATTTAAAAACTGTCCATTTTTTTAAAAAAAGTCAATTCACACAAATAACTGCACCACATTAACATACTTATGAATCCAGTCCTATATATCTGAGGGATGCAAACCTTAATAAAATCCAGCCTTTTACCTAGAGGAGGGAGCAAAGGTTGAAAGTCTGATAGTGGGGTGGGGGAACGGTATGGTTCTAGAACAGAAATCTGTCTGGGGATGTACTCAGCTGTAGAGCATGTGGTTAGCCTGCAGAATGCCCTGGATATCTAGCACTGCAGGAAAAATAAAAAGTGTCCATAATGCAAACTAAGAAAGGATTTATCGCAACACAGGTGGGGCATGAGGATAGCATATATAACCTTGGGTGGCATGAGGCACGTGACCTTGGAACCAAGACTTCAAAGAGGAACTGAGATTCAAGTGGTGGAGAAAAGGCTTCGAAATTACACTAAAAATTAAACACATGTTTTTGGTTTTTTTGTGCTACTGGGAATTGAACCCAGTGGCATTCCACATCTGAGCTACACCCCCAGCCCTAATATATTAAAAAATATATATATATAATATTAAAATATATATATATATTTTAAATTTGGAAACAGGGTCTTGCTAAGTGGCTCAGGGTCTCTTTGCTAGGCTGCTGAGGCTGGCTGCGAACCTGCAATCCTCCTGTCTCAGCCTCCCAGGTACTGGGATGACAGGCGTGCACCACCACTCCTGGCTTAAATACATGTTTACGCTGCATGCTTTTGTTCTAATTTATGAGATGAGTCACCTCAGTTTACATTGATTACTTTGGGCAGGTTAATTGGTCAATATTTAGTCCGATGGCAGCATGATGAGGAGGTAAGGTGGGGAAAGAGGGAGAGGTCATTCTGGGCATGTTTAAGCATGGCAGTTCATCCACAACAATTCTAGCTGCACCCTCGACCCAAGGAGCTGGGCAGGAGCAGAGAAGAGAGGAAACAGGTCACGAAAGGCAACATGCTAATCCCCAGGGCAGCATGATACCATGGTACCATTAAATTGCAAGACAAGGTAGCTAGCTCCTTAGTTTGCTTGGGCTTGCCCATAGCCCTCTTTCTTCTAGCTCATCTGGCTCCGCATCTAGTCATCATTCTGCAGCCACTTGCGGGATGGGCAGGACAGAGCTCTAGAGACTTGCAGAGAGAGAGACAGAGAGACAGAGAGAGAGAGAAAGAGAGAGGAGAGAGAGACAGAGAGAGACACAGACAGAGAGACAGACAGAGAGACAGACAGAGAGGAGAGAGAGACAGAGAGACAGAGAGAGAGGAGACAGACAGAGACAGACAGAGACAGAGAGAGACAGAGAGACAGAGATAGAGAGAGGCAGAGAGACAGAGACACAGAGAGAGACAGAGAGACAGAGAGAGACACAGAGAGACAGGGATAGAGGAGAGAGAGGAGAGAGAGACAGACAGAGAGAGAGACAGACAGAGACAGAAAGACAGAGAGAGAGGAGACCGAGAGAGATAGAGAGAGAGACAGAGAGACAGAGACAGAGAGGAGAAAGAGAGAGGAGAGAGACAGAGAAAGACAGAGAGAGAGGAGAGAGAGACAGAGAGATAGAGAGAGAGACAGAGAGAGGAGACAGAGAGAGACAGAGAGAGAGACAGACAGAGACAGAGAGAGGCAGAGAGACAGAGAGAGACAGAGATACACAGAGAGACAGAGAGAGACAGAGAGGAGAGAGAGACAGAGAGAGACAGACAGAGAGAGACAGAGAGAGAGGAGACCGAGAGAGGTAGAGAGAGAGACAGAGATAGAGAGAGAGAGAGAGAGAGAGAGAGAGAGAGAGAGAGAGCCCTCTGAAGTCACCCACCTTGGGAGGGACGAGCGCAGCATGCGTCAGAGTCTCTAGCCCAGATCATTTATGTGCATCCGACGCAAGCTTTGCAGAGGGAAACTAAGGTGCTCACCCTTGCAAATGGGGTTTGGTAAAAGCAGAACTCAGACGTGGAACACCACTTTCCAAACCTGTCTTTCAAAACCCAAGTGCCAAGTGCGTTTCCCCCACACGCGATATGTTTAATAATACATGGCCCGCAAAAGCCACCAGCCCGGCGGGTGATGCGAATGTTCCTGAACCTCTGCTTTAACCAGAGGTTTTCAACTCAATATTACTCACACAGAAAGGGAAAGAAAACCAAAAAACCTTTTTGCCCTTATTGCTTAACATTCCTTGATAGACGCGGGCATTGTGCAGATGGAAAAGAAAATGCTTTGGGGAAGGAAATAAAATATTAATGACTTTTAGATGGGAAGGAATAGAAGCAGAAATTCAAAAACCGGTTTTCATTTTCTCCCGCAAATCTATTTATAGTCCAAAGCTGCTTCACTGAAAGGAGACATGGTCTTTATTTAAAGTTAGTCTCACCATGTAGTTTTGCGATGTACTCGAGCACGCGATGTTTATCTTAGAACGAACTAGAAGTCGGAAACGAAATAACAGAAGATGGCATGGACGCTCACTTTTGAAGGGGCTTAGGCAACTAGAAGACGGGAGAATGAGATGAACTTCATTATTTAAGACTGGGAAAGAAGTCGCCATTTCCTGTAGAGAGGTGGCATTGCACACCAGCCAAATAAGTAGGCTACAAAAACCTGTATTGACCACTTGCTACTACTGACAAATTAAAGAGAAATTGAATGCATATAAATGATGGTAAGAGAGCGCAAGGCAGATGGAAAGCTTGTTATTTGGGGGCTCGCACACACTGCCAGAGAGATGCGGTTTCAGAGGACTAAAATCTATAACTTGGAATTGGTTTAACAATGACCATGACTAGCATGCTGCCGGTTCTTAATGAATGTGTCTCGTGTCAAGCGTTAACTCAGAATTTAAAAATTAGGGCTCCGTGTTTACTTTGATGAATGTGCATTAACACCACCACCATGCGATAGAGAGGCACAAGAAAAGTCACTCGAAGATAGAATCCATCACCCTGCCCCGTAATTGTTCATACTCAAGGTAAATATTCGCATTACCACCTGCCCCCAAGTAGCTGGGACTGGCAAAAAAACAAAGTATAAGGTGGAGATAGGAAGCCCGGGGTGGTGGTGCACACCTGGAATCCTAGTACGTGGGAGGCTGAGATGGGAGGATTGCAGGCTGGAGGCCAGCCTCAGCAACTAAGCCAGACCCTGTCTTAAAATAAAACTAACTAACTAACTAACTAACTAACTAAATAAATAAATAAAAAGGGCCAGGGGTGTTATTTAGAGGTAAAATGCCCCTGGGTTCCTCAGTACCACAAAAAAAAATAAATGAATAAATAAATATTTATTCATAAGTATTGGTTGTGTTGAGAAAGGCAAGATGTTGGAATCCAATAAATCTCTGAATTTATGCATCTCATGCCAGCCTTCCAGAGGCAGAACTGAATATACCAAACACCAGAGGGAGTTGTAGAATTACAATCACACACACACGGACAAAACAAATAATAGAAAAAGATAAAATCCTATGAAGTTTTACTTAACTCAAGACTCACATTTATTTGATCACTAAACAACTTTTCCTTCCTTCCTTCCTTCCTTCCTTCCTTCCTTCCTTCCGCCTGCCTTCCTTCCTTCCGCCTGCCTGCCTGCCTTCCTTCCTTCCTTCCTTCCTTCCTTCCTTCCTTCCTTCTTTCTTTCTTTCTTTCTTTCTTTCTTTCCCTTCCTTCCTTCCTTCCTTCCTTCCTTCCTTCCTTCCTTCCTTCCTTC
>PVJS01029491.1:0-24730 GCA_004027185.1 Glis glis
GAGAGAGAAAGAGAGAGAGAGAGAGAGAGAGAGAGAGACAGGGAGAGAGAGAGAGAGAGAGAGCGAGCTGAGGCTGGCCACGAACCCAGATCCTCTGGTCTCCACCTCCCAAAGTACTGGGATTACAAGCGTGCGCCACCACGCCCGGCTGAGTGTTACTTTTTAATGTCAGTGCTAATAGGTGTTTTTCAGAACTGCAGGGAAAAGTTGTACTTTATTAACTTTTTAAAATTAGAAAACTATTTCATTCTTTGAAAGAAAAACACCATCTTCAAAATAATCAAATGCTATTAATCTTTCATCCAATATCCCTCCTGAAGTATTTTTATAATTACAATTTAAAACTGACCCTGATGATATAATCTATGAATGCAGCACCAGTAATTTTCATAGCAGATACTGTCAGAAGAATATGCATGTAATTTTAGTAATATATATATACATATACCTCTAAGCAAATCAGGGCAGCAGTATTATTTATAAATAACTATGATTTTTTAAAAACCGTCTTTTCCTCTTTCCTTTAATAGTTAATTAGAACCAAACCAAATCTAAACAAACAAACAAACAAACAAACAAATGCCCTCTGCATTTTCCAAGTGAAATGCAAACAAAACTCCCAAATGAAGAGTAGGGTGAAAGAAAACAATACCTGATCTGGGAGTTTTGCCAAACTTTTACTTTAATAAAGTTTATTCAGAGATACAGGAAGAATACCGCGCTGCTGGAAACGCAGAAATCAACTCAGCGTTCTTGGCAGAAGTGCATTTTAGTCTACAGCACACAAAGAGTTAATCTGAAATGCAAACTGGAATTGCATTCAATGTGCTTTATTTGCCATTCAACAAGCTTTGTTTTGATGGCAAAGGCAATCCTAAAACTGAGTGAGTACTTAAACTTTATTATGGGAATAAATGACGTTGCTCTAAAAGTCTTCCATGACAAGATAAAAAAATGTTGTGATGAGTTACTGAATTTTTTATTTTCCTATCTTAACAATTTTGTATTTGCCTTATATTTTCAGGCAACGATTCCACAAAATTAAATACAGCTTTCTGCCTTCTAATAGCAAACCCCCAAACAAACCTTAAACTATGTCTTCTTTGCATGTTATAGTTAACGTGCTTTCATTATGCTTAATGTACTTTTAATAGTCTCCTATGGCAAGATGGTGATATTAAATGTGGGAATAAAATATCCGTGATACCACCTTGAATTTGCTATAATGCCTTTGATCTGCGGCTCAAAGCACTTCACACACATTCTCATTCAGTATCTCCTGGAGGTGTAATATGTGAGTTTTATGCTTGAGGACACCACACTGAGCTGCGGAACGACTAGGGGAATTGAGGTCACTTCCAGAGTCCACACTAAGCGCAACCTGCATGGCTCACTGCATGGCAGGAGTGAGATTCTCTCCTTCTGGTCCAGGCTACTGCACTGGCTTTAGGGGCCAGAATGGATTGCATCTTCACTAGTTTTCCCCTTCCTGGGATGTCTCCCTTACCTGGACACCATCAGATGCAGGGATGTAACTTGCCCTTTTAAATGTGTCCGTCACATTTCTGAGGATTTCCACGGACATCAGAAGATCGCCTGCATAGAAATTTTTCCTCTGGGTTAAATCCAACAGTGTCTTGGTTACCTGGGACATTCCATCACCCGCCATCATTCGCTGCCCCTTAGCAAGGTGCTCTTTAATCTGTGATGGTCAAAAGAATACAATAAACATCAGAATCTTCATTACTATTTCTCTATGTATCTTCATCAAACAACTGTGTTTAAAAGTGACTCATCAGTCAAATTTTAAGTTGCCTTGCAATACTTGGGGAGATCTCAAAACTTTAAATTTGTGTGTCCCACATTCTGATGGATAAACATCCAGCATGCAAAAACCAGAGTGTGCACCTTTTGTCAAACTTGATAGACTTTCCATTTCCAGTTAAAACACATAATTCAATGAACTGGGGGAAATGAGTATTTACTTATGTGTTTAATTGAGGTGAAAATTAAAAACATACTTTTGCCTTTGCTAAACATGGGGGGTTGTTTAGGAAGGTAGACCAGAGATGGGAGATTATAAATGCCTCAGAATATCCATTTAAGTTATTAATTTTAATAACTTTTTCTTACTTAAACACATTTTTATGTTGTAGCAAAGAATTGTCACAAGGACAATTTCGGTTTACAAAATATCTCTAGTGAGGTGCAGTGGTGCACCCCTGTAATCCCAGTACTTGGGAGGCTGAAACAGGAAGATCGCAAGTTTGAGGCCAGCCTCAGAAACTTAGCAAGACCCTCAGCAACTCAGTGAGACCCTGTTTCAAAATAAAAATAAAAAATAAAAAGGACTGGGGGTCTGGCTCCAAGGTAATATGCTCCTGGGTTCAATCCCCAGTTAAAAAAATCTCTAAATTTTAGAGGTTTACTATGACATAAATGAAAGTTAGGTGACTTGACTTTTGTTTTTAAAAGAAAGAACAGCAAAATACAACAAAAAACTCTTGGCTAGGCTGTCAGAAGTAGAAGGAACTATTAATTCACAAAACTCAAATTAATTTGATGGTCAGAGAAACAGCTGTCAATTCTCATATTTGCTTATCTTACAGATCAAGGGAGGAAACGAATCTTATAACATGTAGGACTGGAAAGGTAAGAGAGGGTAAAGACAACAAGAATCTATTATGTTTGTTAACTAAAGCTTAACCTTTATCTTCACATTCTAGTTTTTTATGAAATTAGCTTAAAACCGTTAAATAATCAGAGAAATATTGAAATAGAAAGGTTAAAGTGTAATAGATGTGATTATCAATTTCTCATTAAGAAACATGCCAACAAATCCTTTCACGTATAGCAATCAATTTGCACTAATTAAAAAATAAATTTTTTCTAGGTTAAATTATAAAAAGTATTATCCTGATACTTTAGTTATTTTACTTTTTTTTTGCGGTTCCAGGGGTTGAACCCAGGGGCATTCTACCTCCAAGCTACACCCCCAGCCCTATTTTTTATACTTTATTTTGAAACCGGGTCTCACGAAGTTGCGGAGGGCCTCACTAAGTCGCTGAGGCTGGCCAAGAACCTGGATCCTCTGGTCTCCGCCTCCCAAGTACTGGGATTACAAGCGTGCGCCACCACGCCCGGCCTGTTATTTTACTATTGTTTACCTTGAAAACTCTCTAAAACTATTTCAATAAAATGAAAATCTTCAGACACACTTTAACGTTATGCTAAAAAACATGATGTATTTAGACAATTAATTCTTTCTCATCTTCTTTTATTTCTTTTTGCCTCGCTTCAGTAGCAGACATCAACCACAGGCTAAAGCTCACATGATTGGCACGGAAGGGACAATCTAGCTCTTGCCCATCTCTTTAGACTTATTGCCAATTGCTATGGTGTGGCATTAATATTGTCAATCATGACAGACACAGCATTCACCAGTCAGGAGACAGATCCTCAGAGTAGAAGCCAGCTGCTTTGCCACAGTGACATGTACCACTAGCCTGATACCATTAGCTTCCTGCTTCTTCTAAACTACTGATAATCGTTTTCAATTTTCTGTTCAGGATGCATGATGCATGCTCTCTTGCTTTTGCACTAGTTATTCCACCCCTCCCATGAGCTCCTGTTCAACCACTCAGATTCAGTCCTGTTCTTCTAAATATATAAGCAAAGTTAATAAATTCCTTCTCTGTGCTATTTCTTCTCTTCTACAGCCATCACTCCCACAGTGAATAATAATCATCTGCTAATATATCTTTCTTTCCCAATAGTCTTTCTGCACCTTGAGGGTAGGTACCCAGCTTTATTCACAGCCTGGTTATACATCATGGTAAAACTGTGTTAGAGTAGATTTAGTCGGTATGTCCTAACTATACTTCCATAGTGTAATACAATGGAATAGCTTTAGATTCAGGGGTACCTAGGTTTGTATTTCAAATTTACAGCTTACTATGTATGTGATTGAGTGCATTGGAGATTCAGTTTTACCATTTTTCTTCTAATATTTGAAAATATACCTGTGTGGTAAAAAAAAGCTTTTAAAAATCATTTTAATTCCAATGGACCCATACAAGCCTGATATAATTGGCAGGGGTGCTGCATGCAGGAAAGCTTTCTGCCTCAGCATGGTCTGAGTGCTTTATGTAATCTAGTTATCCTGGAGACTTCTAACATCTTTCCCCTTGTTCACTGTGCGCTAGTCCCTGTGGGCCTTTTGCTTTTCCTCAGTGACAAAGAGTACATGCCTGTCTCACAGCCTTTGCTTTTGCTTTTACTTTTGTCTGGAATGGTCTCCCCACAGAGATTCCTATGCTTTTTTGTCACCTTCTTAAAGAGGTGAGACCTGAATTCCTATCTAAAATGGCACTCTTATCATTCTCAATCACCTTATCCTATTTCATTGTGCTCAGCCTTACCTGACACATTTTGTCCCATTTTATTTACTCTTATATTCCCAGCATTGAGAGGACTTCCAAAATTTATTGAATGGATGAACTGAATGAATGAATGAATGAATGAATGAGTCAATGGACTCCACACGCACATTGTAAGGTCATAGGCACACTTCAAAGTATTTCTACCTCACTCCTAGACACAGTCCATAACAAACATTGGTGTTAAAAGCATGAGATAAATAACCCACTGGACTTAAAGAGAGAATGGAGCCTCAACGTGGACAAGTGTGAAGAAAATTTTGAAGAAAAATGAAGCTAATAGGGTCTAACCTAAAAACCATCATGACTTTCACTCCTCAGTTTTGTGCTGGGAGTGCAAACCACAGCTGTGATGCTCAAAGCTGCAGAGGTCTTAAACTGTTCTCCAGCAGGAATAGCTTGGAGCAATAGATGCCAAGGTAAACAATGCCTAATGCCTCCAGGCAGCCTTCATCTGTTACTCTGGCAACCCACACCTATGCCTGTGGGGAGTCTAATTTGTAGGGATCTGACACATGCTGCCCCTCAAAGGAAAGCATGAAAACAAGGACTCAAATCTTAAAGAATAAAACATTTAGACATGTTTTCTGTTTGCAACAAAAACAGAGACAGCACTGGATGGGTCGACTAATCAGAGGTGGGAAAGCCAGTCTTTCTCACCTGCATCAAGTCCAGCTGGAGTCATTGATGCAGTCTGGCAGCGCTGGCTGAGCAGGCTGATAGGAAGGAGCTGCTTTCAGTCCAGCTCTCAGCAGACAGGTGCCCAGATCACAACACCAGCTCTCACAAATTGGTACTAATTAGCATCCTTTCTGGCATTGTTAGTGAAAAGCACCCAGGACAAATTCCTTGTAGTATTATCTTTTCTTTTCTTTTTTTTTTTTTGTGGTACTGGAGATTGAACCCAGGGGCATTCTGCCTCTGAGCTACACCCTCAGCCCCCACTTTTTTTAAATTGAAACAGGTCTTGCTAGATTGCAGAGTCTCTCTAGGTTTCTGAGGATGGCCTCAAACCTTACAGGTATGTGCCATCACGCCCAGCTCCTTGTAATATTTTCACACACTAGTGTAGACTATTCATGTTATTTATTCAGGGTTTAAAGAGTGTTTACATAAGACACATTTCCATCTCAAACATATTTAGTTGAAAGGCATTTTCCAGTTTCTTGATCTTCCTTCCACAGTACACACGTCCTCGCCTCTGCCTGCCCTTCACTACCTTTCTCTAGAATGAAAAATTCCAAGTTTGTCTGCTGGATTTTTTTTTTTTTACTATGAAAAAGTTGAGTACAAAAGGGTTTGCTCACCTTATATTTTCTCTATTTCTTTCCTTTCCTTTAAATGTATTCCATCTCTCCTCTATCTTTTTCTTTCTTTCCTTCTTTCTTTTGCAGTACTGGGGATTGAACCCAGGGGCATTCTACCTCCTATCTACACTCCAAGCCCTATTTTTTATTCTTTATTTTGAAACAGGGTCTCGCCGGGTGTGGTGGCGCATGCTTGTAATCCCAGTACTTGGGAGGCGGAGACCGGAGGATCCGGGTTTGCGGCCAACCTCAGCTACTTAGTGAGGCCTCCGCGACTTTGTGAGACCTGGTTTCAAAATAAAGTATAAAAAATAGGGTCGGGGTGTAGCTTGGAGGTAAAACGCCCCTGGGTTCAATCCCCGGTACCGCAAAAAAAAAAAAAAAAGAAAAAAAAGAAACAGGGTCTCACTAAGGTGTGGAGGGCCTAACTAAGTAGCTGAGGTTGGCTGTGAACCTGGATACTCTGGCCTCAGCCTCCCAAGTACTGGGATTACAAGAGTGCACCACCACGCCCAGCTTCCTCTGTCTTTTTTATATGTTGTAACTCTATAATTTTTTAACACCATCCAATCCCTTCATCATTTCTCTCAAAAATGGGTCTGATACTATGTATTTTACTTAAATACCAACTTTTCATAACTGCTACTTCCTTTCATCTACTATCTTCTCACTGGTTCTCTTCAAAATCAAAATCAGAATTACGAAATCTAGTTTAAAACACACAACTTTTTGCTGGGTGTGGTGGTGTACATCTGTAATTCCAGTACTTGGGAGGCTGAGACAGGAGGATTGCAGGTTTGAGGCCAGCCTCAGCAACTTAATGAGACCCTTGGCAATTTAGTGAGACCCTGTTTCAAAATAAAAAAAAATAAAATAAAATAGGGCTGGAGGTGTAGTTTGGAAGTAGAACACCCCTTTGGTACCCCAGTACCCAAAAAAAGCCCTACAACTTTTTAAGTTACAAATTAACTTTTCTAACCATCCATGAAACACTCTTTCTGGAAATCTTGCTAGATGTTAGGCTTAAAGAGCAGCTGGAGTTACAAAACATTGATTTAAATTGTGATTCTACCACTTACTACCGGGCCATTGGACAAATTATTTATCCCTTTTCTAGGTACCTCTTTCCTAGGTAAACAATTTGTTTCCTTTTCTCCTATATCCTGTTTCTGTAAAATTTCAATGTCTCCTATATTCAATCCCTCTAAATACTAGTTATGTAATGTTTCTCATATCCCTCCTTTTCCTATGGACATGAGACAGATCCTGGTTCAGGTCTGCAATATTTAACTTCCAGATCACTAATTTTTTCTTCAACTGGATTTAATTGACTATTTATTCTATTCATTAATTTCAATGAGAATTTTTTCTGCCTGCAGAAGTTCTACTTAATTTTTTCATATTCTCTCATTGCTTAACTATGCTTTCTGCTCTTCCTTTTATCTCTTAATTATTTTTGACAAATGCAGGTTTTTTCATATTTCTTATTATTTCTTCCTTTTACATTGTTACTTCTGACTATGGCATTTGCTAGTTCCCCCTCGTGGCATTTTGCATAATGGTATTTGTAATTGCTGTAAACATATTCAGTGGGCTATACTTATCCCTTGGGATCCCCAAGTCGCTGGCTTGTGAAATAGTTGTTAAACTAGTTTTGAGTGTGTTTTTCTGGTGATGGAGCTCTCAGGCAGTTCAATGGTTCTGATTCAGTTTATGCTAATTTTCATGTTCATTCCATCTGCTCATGGTTCAGACTAGGACTTTCAGTTTTTGAAAAGTGATTTCTTTCTTCTTTCTCCAAATCCTTATATGAATTATAAATTTCTTAGGCATATCCTAGGCCTGGGTGTGCATAGGGTTTTTCTCATATGAGAAGCCAGATCAGCAAGATGGTGCAAGGTCATTGCAGGGGCTTGGTGGAGTCTCACTGCTTGTGTGGGAAGAGACCATGTGAACATCTCCAAGAAGGCTCTTGAGTCTCAACCTCCAGGACCGAGGGCTCACATATGACCTGAAACTACCACAGCTTTTCCCTGTAGCATGAGTCTTAATTATCTCCCCCTTCTTTTCTGGTACCTAGGGATTCCTCTTTCTTCTGAGTTCAGCAATAATTCAGTATTTGAAAATATATGTTTGCTGTATTTATGCAGATTTCAATATGATCTATGAAGGTCAATTTGGCCCACCCCCCTGTTCCACTATTGCTAAAGGTACCCTAATACCAAGTAGCCCAAACTATTCACCCTTTCCGAAAGATACCTCATTGATCTTGTCTTTGCTCCCTGTTACCTTATGCTCCCTTATCCTCTTGTTAAATTGTTATCTTACCTTTTCCTTCATGCATTCCATTCAGATAACTGTACAGTCATGATAGGATCTCATAAAAACAGTCTTGCTCTATCTTATATTGTTATAGTGTTTCCTAAAGGGCTTGTACTTTCCTATTCATCTTTGATTTTCCTGTAGTCTCTAGAACATTTTCTGCCACATAAAGTGGCATATTCGACATATTCAAGAGTTTGCTTATTCATATTCAAGTGTTTGCTTGAATTGAGATGAAATTAAAGAAAGATTTCCTTTTTCTTTCTGCAACTATATTACTCAACTGTTGACATGGTAAAAGTGACAGTTTCTGATCATTCATAAAAAAAGAAATATGTTATAATTGGATAGCTTTTGTATGACATAATTGGCTTTTGAAAGATATTCAATTAGCATGAATAGGTAGATGATTTTGGAAATTGTAAACATCTGCACTCATAGTTATATAATTTCTACCTTTAAAAAATAATAACACAAAAATGAATATCATTTATTGAGTGCCTCCTGTTTTACAATATTTTTAGTGTGACATTTTATATCTTTTAAAATGGTCCTTACAGGTGCCATATTTACCATATTTATAGATGACAGAGCAGAAACTTGGTGAACTTCATTCACCAGGACCATATAGTCCTAAACATGGTTAGATTTATACCAAGATTTGAGCTGGGGAAGTCAGATTCCAGAGTCTACCTGCTTAATTACTACATGCTTAATGTGGATCTTATATAATGATTTTATTGGAAATGATCAAAATGCTTTAATATTTAAACATCATTCTCAATATAAGAAACAAACTACTTGAAGCAACCTAACAGATTATATTACAGATTTTGTAATATAATGTGCAAATATTCCTAAAGCCATTTATCAGTATCTATAAAAGATTTTGTAGGTAGTTATTTGGGTAGAGAAGAAAAGCCCCAAAGGATACATTAAGAACACAATTGCCCTTGGGTGGTATTTTTAAAAATTTCTTATTTTAGTCACTGAAGTAGGTCAAAGTGTCTTTTGTGAATTTAATATTTCCTTTAAAATTTATAATTATCAGTGATTATTCCTGCTCACATTTACCACACTCTCTGAGTATTTTTCCTCCAAAGGACAAGTCTTAAAAGTTTCTGTGTCATTCACATTTAATATTGTTGACAAGATCAACAGTGGAAGAGAGAAAAATGAAATTTAAAAATAGCTGCTCTTTATAGTTCTAGATTAAGCCTCCTTGTACTTTATATAGAGCTAAGTGGTAAGTAAGGGTCATGGCTTAAAGAGTAGGTGTGTTTCTGAAATAACCTTATTCTTTTCATTGTATGCCTCCTACTGACAGCCACAGTTGCCTCTATTGTGTCAAGTCCTAAAAATAGGTTTATCATAGTTGCTCTGTGCAAATGACACACTTTAAACATCATATATTTATGTATTATTTTCAGCAGCGACTCCTACAATCCATCTGTAAGGTATATTAAAGGTTCTAAGAGTTCTTAGTGGTTTCAATTAACAGATAATTATAAATGGAGCTTTGTCATAAAACAATACTCCAAATATACATCTTTGATTCAATTCAGAATTCTGTCATTTTCAAAGACCAAAGTCATTCAATGATGCTATTAAATTATTTACATATCCAGAAAAGCAAAAGTTTCCAGAAAAGACAGAGATTACTCTCTATGAAAAATAAGATATACCCTTATTTTTATAGTACATGAATATTTCCTAATTTTCCCCATATTTGACAGAAAGAACTTGTGTTAATCTGAGAGTTGCCCTAAGGTTAGGAGTTAAATTTGCAAAGAAAATTCTTGTGTATAGATAATATGATTGAGCAGATGTAGCCCAGATTTCTCCTGCATAAATAATTTATGTATTACATAAAATCTGAATTTATGGTTTGAAGAGCATTTGGCCAGAGGGGTATTGGATAGCCCACTTTCTTGTCCCAAGAACTTCTGAAGTGAGAAAAAGGATGGCATGAATTTGAGGATTTTAAGTTACTGTTATGATAATAAATTAAGTCACAAAAAAACTGAGTCTGGTATATACTATGCATGTCTTTCTGTGAAACCTGGAAATTTCCAAGATAAAAATGAGAGCACAAAAAGTTTACCTGCCCAGTGGACTCTAGGAATGGCATTAATTCAGTAGCTTTGGGCTAGAATTTGACAGTTCATGAGCAAAGATAAGGTAAGATGGATTTGCAGAACACCTAACAAACCTACATACATGTTCTTATAAATAGTGTGATCCAGAGGATAGAATTGAACTATCCTCCATGAGCTCAAAGTAGTACAGTGGTTTCACACCGGAACCTAATCTTTCAGGAATCTCCCAATGGGAATGAAAGCACTATTAGCCCAGTATTCCCCTAAATCTTTCTCAATTTTGCTTCCATTACTTGAGTTTTTGGGTTCTAGGGATAGTGCACCAGTCAGAATAGGATAGGTTATGCTGTGATAACAAACAGCCCCAAGATCTCAGCACCTGAGACATGAGGGGTTTACTTCAAACATTATATATAGAACCCATCCTCAGGGAAGCTGTATGTATCATAGTCATTCAGGGGCTTGAGATGATGGAGGATAAATGATCGTGTACTGGCAGTGACATTCTAAAGCCTGACATGACAAACATCACCTCCATACACAATTAACTGACCAGAACTACCCTTATGGGTACACCTAACTTCAAGGGGTGAGGAAGTACAACCCTTCCATTTGCCCAGGAGAGGAAGATCAAATGCCACCTAATTTGTATGGTATGGAGCTGACCAAGTAATTGGTGCTTTACTTCTTTGCCTCCTCTAATGCTAATGCATTCATCCACCAACACTTCAACCCTAGATTAAATACACCACAGTGTTTCTCAAACTTTAATGTGCATGTGAATCACCAAGGGGACCTTTCAGAATATAGGTTTTGGTTACATAGGTCTGGGACAGAAACTGGGATTCTACTTTCCTAACAAATTTTTGGGTGCTGCTAATACTTCATTCTGGTCCTCAAAAACTATTATGAATAGCAAGAATGCCTTTTTTTTTTTGCACCTGTATCCAAGTAGCTCAATTTTGCTGGAAAAATTACAACTAAACAGCCATATGAGTCCCTTTAATGAGACTGAGTCACATCACTTCTCCATTTCAATGGCTTCTCACTGCACTTCGAATAAAATCCAAATTCATAGCAAAGGCTTTGAGGCACAGTGTAATTTTTCCTTACTAGTTCTCCAGCCTCGTCTCATGGCATTCCCTCGATTACTACTTCTGCCCAGTGGATCTACTTTCACTTCCTTGAAGACCTCAAGGTCTTTCCAAATGTTATTCCCTCACATGGCAAGTGTTCTCATTTCCTGACAAACTCACTCTCACCAATGTTTACAGGTTTAGATTCATCACCTATTTTAGGTCACAGTTTTAAATATCATTTCCTCATACAGACCTTAGCAGTCTTTAAATTCTAAAGTCCCTAAACATTATTCCCTATTTTGGTTCCTTGCTAATATTCCTTTAGCATATCAGAATTTGTAATTATTTTATCTCTTAGTGTGTCTAATTTATTTTCCATTTGTTGAGTGCTAGATTCAAGGTGCACCCTCATGCCTGTGCACTGTGCTTGGCACATAGATAAAGGTCAGTGAATATTTGTAGAATAGAAAAATGGGGAGACAAATAGATGGATAATGAATGATTGAATAACAGAGTATACTTTCCTTTGTGATTTTTTTTGGTATTAGCCAAAATATACTTCTCTGCATAAGTTTATCACATTAAGTCATCCTATGAGTAAGTTTCAGTTGAATGAATTTCCATGCCTAAGACTGACTAATATCTCTTCTCCATATCACAGTAATTCCATACTCTGGGATAAGCTTGAAAATCTCTTGGGCTTTTATTGATATAATCAGTAAGATGTGAGGTTAACAAAGAGAAAGAAAATCAGTATAGCTAAAGTATCACCCCCTCAATGTATTTGAATAACCAAGGAAAGGGGCGCTTTCTGTTGGACATTAACATGGTCTGCACTTGTTAAATGACATCTGACATTCAATAAAAAATTAGTAGATATGCAATGAGGCTAGAAGATATTACTGACAATGAAAAGGAAAGGGAAAAAGAGGAAAAGGCAGATTCACAGATTATCCAGATATTAGAATTAGTTGATAACAAATCTAAAATAACTGTGATTAAAATGCTAAAGAGAGGGGGGGGAAAGGACAAAATAGACTTTGTTCATTCCTTGATGGAGAACTCCAAAGGAGTTATAATATTTAAACAAAAACAAATTTTAAGTAAAATGTATATTCCAGACCATGAGTCACTGAATTACAACCTGCAGGCTAAGTTAAGTCCATTGCCTATTTTCTGTATAAAGTTTTACTGAAACCCGCCCATGCCCATTTTTAATTTTTTGCTTGTAGCTGCTCTTGTGCTACAAAGCAGAGTCTGTAGTTGTAACATGGACCATGTGGCATGTGAAGTCTAAAATATTTACTATGTTGGCCTTACAGAAAAATTTGACATGAAGTTAAAGCAACTGAAATCTTTTTTGGTACAATGGAAAGTTCATTAGGAATTTGTGAAATATGCTGCAAACTTTGATATATGAACTGCTTAGGACATCAAGATATAAAATTTAGATCCCAAAACTTTAACATGTAGTTGAGAATTAAGAGGCTTCTGTCCATTATAAAAGAAGTCATATTCTTTAACTTTCCTCAGCATTCTTCAGTTTTGCAATTGTTCTGGAAGAGAAGACTCTGACAAACTTTTGGAACTTAGTAATATGAATAAAAAGGTGGTTTAAGGTAAGTAGTTAGAACAAGATATCTATATTAACTTCATGAGAGTCCTGTCTAAATAGAAATACATGCATATGGATGCCAAATCAATGTTGTAATTAGTATTTATAATAGCTCACAGTTATTGAATGTGTACTATGGGCTGTTAATTGCTTTTGAGTGACCACCCTATTGATTCATTAATAAGAATTACCACATGATTATATTGTTCAGTCAGGATTAAAAACTACTGATCCAGTCTTGCCTTGCTTTCTTATCCACTTGCCATGTTATGGCCATACTGTATGACATAAAACTTGCAGAACAGATAACTCCTGTCTCTCGGGCTCACTCATCCTCACCTAATTGGTGAATATTTGAACATTAAAACCATCTACTAGTTTTCCAGACCAGCTGGACCTTAGCATTGGTTTCTTCATGTTCAGTAAAGAAATAATAAGACTTGAATACTTTTGGGCTTAATAAATATTTATTGTAAAGAAAAACTATCGTTATGATTTTCCCTTATATAAGATTCAATAATAAAGTGTATTGCCCTCTTTTAGGCAACGATCTGAACATTTTTGCAATGAGCTATTGGCCCCAAAAGTGTGATGTGAGGAGTTTATAGCAATGAAAAAAAAAATTCACCTGGGAGGTAGGGAGTATGAGGGAAAAATAAAGCAAACTTATTCTCTTGTTCTCTGTTTCTCTCTTTATCTTAGCCTCTTTGTCTATCTCCCCTCTCTGTCTCTCTGTTCCTCTCTATCGCTGTATC
Source organism: Glis glis (assembly GCA_004027185.1). Taxonomy (NCBI): domain Eukaryota; kingdom Metazoa; phylum Chordata; class Mammalia; order Rodentia; family Gliridae; genus Glis; species Glis glis. Next base: position 13,617 of record PVJS01029491.1, read on the forward strand.
TCTTCTAAAAAAAAAAAAACACCAATAGAAGTAGAGGAAAAACAAAGTCCTTAAACCAAGATTTAAGCTCTTTGACATCTCTTATCATGAAGTCAAACTTCCAATGACTAGATAAATTATCACTTGAACTTTTGTATGTTTGTTTAATGATTTGAAAAATAGAAAGAAAGACTTTAAGGAACAGTAGCTTAACGCAGAACATTTGTTCATAACTCTTCCTATTTCTGTATGGAGGGGCTTCCATTAGAATAATATCTTTAGCCTTTCTCAGACCCCCATCACTCACTCCACTCCAAGGAAGGAGGAGTGACACATCTTCCTGATGAATTTAGGAGAAAGTATTGGTTTAATCCTTGCAGGGACATATATTCTATATATTCTGACAGTTTTACACACTTTTCTCTTTCTTTCCAGGTGTGTGTGTGTGTGTGTGTGTGTGTGTGAGAGAGAGAGAGAGAGAGAGAGAGAGAGAGAGGCTGTTTTGTTTAGGTGTACAGTGACAACACATGTCTGTTTACCTGAGGAAGAGCCTGTCTCACTTGGCCACAACATTGCCTCATTTTCTTTTTCCAATAATCCCATTACATTAAGCACTTTGTTCCTATATTCTCAGTTTTACGTAAGAATGTGCATGTGTTTGTGTCTTGACTTTTTTAAAAATAGCATTTTGAACATAGTGTTTAACTTTGTATTTCGGAAGGTTTCCAAACAAACTTCACAGGTAGTAGCTTATAGAAATTGCACATGAGGGCCGGGCGTGGTGGTGCACACTTGTAATCCCAGTACTTTGGGAGGTGGAGACCGGAGGATCAGGGTTCGCGGCCAGCCTCAGCTCTCTCTCTCTCTCTCTCTCTCTCTTTCTCTCCCCCCCCCTCTACTTAGTGAGGCCCTCCGCAACTTCGTGAGACCCAGTTTCAAAATAAAGTATAAAAAATAGGGCCGGGGGTATAGCGCAGAGGTAGAACGCCCCTGGGTTCAATCCCCGCAAAAAAAAAAAAAAGAAACTGCACATGAGGGATAATCCTTGTTACTCTCATGTGGTTAAAATTTATAAACTATAAGTCTGGTATATCACCTTCTCAGAACTCTAACTGCCAGTATCCTACTACTAAGAAAAGTAGCAGAGTCATTCTTTATACAAACATCTATGGACTATCTAGTGTATACTTAACCTTGTGTTAGGCATTAGAGAAACAAAGATTTTAAAAAATGGTTCTTACCCTCAAATAACTCAAAGTAAATATTTAATATGACAGATTACTGATTTTATACTTTCAACTTAACTGGTTTGTAATTGAGAGCTCATAGAAAATACTCAACTACTGTTTGTTGATAAAATTTCATTTCAAACTTGGTCTATTGCTATGTATTTATTTATATCCATATATTGTATCTATGTGTATATGCATATATATTGTAATCTATATGTGAAAGGGTTGGGAAACATAGATCTATTTGTTTTAAATAACTCCCTGCACTAGATTATAAATAATTAATTACAAATTAATGAGCTTTGTGGATATAGAAAGATAAGAAGATAAAATCCCTCAAGGATTAAATGTTGAAATGATAAATTCCACTAGAGGAGAAAATGCAGTCTCAGATATAATTTAAGATTGGGGAAGTCTAAAATGTTCTATAGCACAAGCATTATCTAGCTTTACTAGTCAGATAAAACATGGCTTAGGGAAGCAAAATGGTAAGAGTGTGAAGGGATGTTGATCTCATTTCCATCTCCAACTGACTTTGCAGGATATGGATGCGGAAGATGATAGGTGAGGTAAACATCACTAAAACAGACTGATTCTACATTTTTCTAACATGTAAAGTAGATCATTATCTTTAATCAAGCACTAGATTTGTATATGTATACATGTAAGTATGTATGTATTTGTATATGTATACATGTAAGTATGCATGTATGAAACCAAATGCTATCTAATACTTTTACATACGTGAAAATTCACATGTTAAAATACATACAACATCTATCCTCTCTTTTCTTCCTTCTCTACCTATCCACATCTATTGAATCTATCTGTATTTCTCCACATGCACAGATCAAATCAACAGTATGTGGAATTCTAAAATTCTATTCTTATTATGATGACCTTTTAGACTCACATGAATGTTCTGTACATAAAGGTATCAATACCGATGATTACAGAGCTCTTTTATAATTTGCAAACAGTAAACATACTGTATATTATCTTATCTATTCTTCCCCCCAAACCTCCAGAGATGCTAAAATGAATATAGAGCTTCCATTCTGTAAACAATAAACTATGTGAGACTATAATGCACCAATAAAAGTATTTAAAAAAATAGAACCTGAAAAAAAACCAATAAACTAAGACTTAAAAGAGATCATATGACTTTTCTTGAGGACACGCAACCAGAAAATGCTGCCTCCAGCCTCATACTGTAGGGCAGATGATTTCAAATAAAAAACTCCAGAGGTTGTATGACTGCCAGAGAAGAGATTAGGCTTTGGAACAGTTGAGCCTGGGGTGTAACTCTCACTCTTTACCTCACTCATGTTGATTGCACTTCTGTGGGTCTTAAGTTTCCTTCTATGCAAACTGAGGCAATACTACCCACTTTGCAGGTTCCCATTAGGACGAGTTAGTTTATGAAAGTGCTCAGCAAGTGCCCATTACTTTGTAGGAACTGAATACACAGATGCTTTGTATTCTACAAGATCGTGCAACTGCTTTTTGTGACCAAGTCAATAAAGGTATATGCACATTGGCTGTTAATTTACTGATGGAGTTACTTTTACAGAATTCCTATTCTACTATTTCATTTCTTGTACTTCATAGAGTATATGTGTCTCCATTATCAGATGGTTGCATTCATGGAATGTAAACTCATTTCAATATTTCTGTATTTTTATACACTGAATTTAGAAAGAAAATATTTTTTGCCAAAAAGTGATACTACTCATTCTTACAAATTTATAAGGATTGGTTTATCATTTATTTTGAATGAATGCAATTGTTACATTCACCACCATGACTGAATAAGAATTGAATAGAGATATAATTAGATTAAACAAAGTCTAATGTCTAAAATTAAGAAAGTTAAAATCCATTGCAATTAAATTCATAAATGTTTTGCTCATATTTAATTCTGATAGAGAATGGTCTGAGTTATTGACAGCTATTAATAAAAGAGATTTTATATTTTACATTCTCACATTTTATATTATAAAATGAAATTATATATTATATTCTGGAATTATGAGCCTATATATACATATATATATCAATACATATATACTAAAAATATGAGTATATATGTAAAAACCATTTAAAAAAATCTGGAATCCAAATGCTATCTAATACCTTTACATACCAAATCTGTAACTGGATAGATCATTATTTAGGTATATAGGAAATATACAAATATATTTGTGTTATATATTTATGTAACATAAGTATATACTTATGACAATTAAGGGTCTAGGTTGATGACTATTTGTCATCAATTCAATTATTCATTTGCTATGTAAATGTATTAGGCAGCATTTACTTTCCAGACATAAAATCTGGTAAGTGCTATCCATTAATTGATAAAGGTTATTATTACACAAGCTACTTCTCTATCCACAAGCAAGAATATTCCTCATTTTTTAATATGTGTAGTTTTGATCTATGCACAACAAAACAAAAACATCATTCCTGCTAATGGCCCACCTTCCACTGGCTCCTGCTGAGACTCCCCTCTACACCCCATGTTCACCTCTCTAATGTGTAGCGGTCCTCCAGACTCTCAGAATGAAATGAGAGCAGTCTCCCCAAAGAACAATGACTTGCCCTTGTAAAATACCAAGCAAAATTTAATTGTGCTCAAAATATTCATACATCACACTCTAAATAATTCAGTGATGTGTGGAAAAAGAAAGAATATTTTTGGAAAATTGGACCACATAATTTTTTGTGAGGAATCAGGTTTCTCTGGTGCAACAATACTGTCATTTTTTTCATATCTTAATCTCAAACTGGAGGGAGAAATGTGATACTTAAGTGACACAGCTCTATCATTTCCTGAATACCGAAAAGTTAAAGAATTTAATTTAAAAATGTATGGTGTTTTCAAATAAGTCTTATATAGAATTGAACACAGACTTGGATCAATCATGATATATAGTTTAACTTTTAGATATAAAACTGAATAACAGATTTTGCTCAGGCCTTTCTTCCACTAGACAAGAAATTCTTTCATTTAAATAACAGGATCCATAAAAACCCAAGACCGAGGAACAAAACAGTTTAGTCCTGACTTATAAAAATGAGCTTTCTATCACGTCTTTTTTGCCTTTAAGCATTTTTTCATATACTTTACTGATTTGATTGTATAGCAGATGGTTAAATTCTCACACAATGATCATTAGCAAAAAATAAACAGAGCAAGTACTAAAGCTGGCTTTGCACCTACTGAATGCTGCAAGTGTCTGTACTCATTTGATATGCATCTTGCAAAGCTTGGCTGTTCCCAAAAGGCCACTCCATGAAGACTGAGAGAGCAGCGTCTGCTAGTGGTGCCTGTGTGTCACAAAGAACAGAGAGAGAAGCCTTATAACAGGATGTTTGAAGGCATCACATAATTGGGAGGCAGGCTAAAAACTGGTCTTATCCCCATTTTTTTTTTTGCTTTAAAAATCATGCATGTAAAATTGTTATTTTGATTACTTTTATAATGTATATGAATTACTCAGAAATCACTGAATGAACAATATTTTCTGGGATTCTTCATTGGCTCCATTTATGGAACAATTTACTAAAATTGTTTCATCAATTGCTCATTGGACAGACTTATTTATGGATATAGAACAAAAGCATGGCTTCATTAAGCAAACAGAGCATCGTGTTCTCAGATGGCGATCACCACTTGGGTTTGGTGGGTCATCTTACTATACCTGTGGCATTTAGTGGACATTGATTGAATGCCAAATCGCCTGCTGGAGTCCTTTTCCACACCATGGACATCAGATAATCCTCTGGGCATATTTCATAAGGTGCTGCAATTTAAAACAGAGGGACTTGAATGTCAGCAGTGTTTATTTTTTAAATATTGGCAATAAACAATCCCCAAATGCATGTTTCTGTGAAGTTCTCTCATTTTCTTTAAAGTATATTGTTCTCTGAAATGTTAGAGACATACTCATAAACAAAAAACCACCAGGTTTTATTTCACTATCTACAGAATCTTCACAATCTCTTTTGAAATTGCTTGCTGTATAGACTTTTAAAAAAATAATTTGGATTTGCCTATGAATTGAGCACATTCAAGAATGTCAATCAAGTCGGGCCTGGTGGCTCATGCTTGTAATCTCAGTACTTGGGAGGCTGAGACCAGAGGATCCGGTTCCCGCTAGCCTCAGCTACTTAGTGAGACCCTGTTTCAAAATGATGAATAAAACATGGACTGGGGGTGTAGCTTGGAGGTGGAATGCCCCTGGGTTCAATCCCCAGGACAGCAAAAAAAAAAATCAATCAAAAATATTTTCAACATCCATAAGATTTAAGGATGTTATATAAAAAGCGATTTCCAATAAACCAAAAGCCATACTAGAATTATTAATGTGTTAAGAATAAATAAGCACAAAGATCAAAAATTTGTTTTTTAACCAAAAGCAACAACGCTATTCATACTATATTATATTAAAGTAAATTGATTTGATCTTTTTGTCTTCTATTTTTCAATTTTAATTATAGAATAAGCAAGTCAAAAGAATTTTAAAAATAACAGATATATTACACAGATATTATAACGAAAAGCCTAAGAATCAGGAAATAATGAGATCTATCTACATTGTGTTAAATATGGTATTTTGCTCCCATATGAAAGAACATTAGTTCCTTCTCAAGACACATTTACTACTGCATTTCTGCATTTTTCACACAGCATTGCCATTTAGATGGTCATCTTTGTCTTCATCATTTGTCTGGGATCTTGTACAGATGGGTCTTATCTCTGTATCACTTGAACCTTAGTGTGTCTGGGACACAGAAGTTGCTTGAAACTGACTGACTGACTGACTGACTGACTGACTGACTGACTGAATGACTGACTGACTGACTGACTGAATGAATGAATGAATGAGTGAATATATAGTTATACAAATTCCTTGATAAATAAGTGAGGACCTAAAATATAATAAGTAGGGCTGGGGATATAGCTCAGTGGAAGAGTGCTTGTCTAGCATGTGAAAAGCCCTGGGTTTGATCCCCAGTACTGCAAGTAATAATAATAGTGATAAGAAGTGCCTAAATAAATCTGAGTGTGACTTCCTGAGAGAAATGTCTTCCTTTAGAAACAGTATACTATTTAAAGCATGATACTACAAATTCTATTTCAGAATTTATGAATTCATTAATTTACATTACGTTACTAGTAGGCGAAAGATGCAATGGACACATTAAATCTTAGAATCGCTTTTATTTTTGTAATGACCCAGAGCAAGCTGAATGATTTAAACATGTGAGCATTTTAGAGCAGAAAGTACCACCGAAGCTCACCTATTTATCTCCTTTACAGATGAGGGCACCGAGACCAAAAAGAAGAGGCTCCTGTAAAGTGATGGAGCTGGCGGAGGCGTCAGCACGACTGGAGCCTAGAATCCGATTCCTCAGTAGCCTTCCTTTGACTTTCCAGAGACCCTCATTACCTCGAGTTGTTCAAGATGGTATTCTCCCTTGGATTTGTTCTAGATTCTCATTAACATACACAGGCGATCGTTTCCAACATTCTCTTCGCTTGGAAGGTGGATGCTCTGGCAGAGGCTTCAACTGACAGCAGCCCCCGTTTGTTTCATAAGATGTCCTCCTCGCCAATGATCCCACCAATCTAACATGCCCATCTCAGTCCTTACTCACTGGACCTCCCCTGGAGCACTTGACACTCACTTTTCCCATCTAAAAAACAATTTCCTTAGGATCTTAGCCATTCTTTCTTAGACCTCCATTGAGCACTCAGACCATTTTCTTGTGCCTATTTTCATTTCTTGATCATCCTTCCTTGTGTCCTTTGCAGAATCATACACAGTTTACTTTTTCCTTATATGAAATGCTTTCTTTATATAATTTCAAACATTAATAATAATGATGACATTCCTTGAGCCCCTATTTAGAGTTTTACATGCATAAACTCATTTAATCTCCCCCAACTCCCTATGAGTTAGAGATGAATGTTAACCTCACATATATGGAAAAACAGAGGCACAGAGAGATGAATTATTTATTTATTTATTTATTTATTTATTTACTGTGGTACTGAGGATTGAACCCACGGGTGTTCTACCTCTGAGCTCCACCCCATCCTGTTTTTTTCCTTTTGTGGTACTGGGAATTGAACCCAGAGGTGCTCTACCTCTGAGCTCCACCCCAGCCCTATTTTAATTTTTATTTTGAAACAGGGTCTCACTAAATTACCATGCACTGTGGGCCTCGAACCTATGATCCTCCTGCCTTAGCCTCCCAAGTCTGGGATTACAGGTATGGTACACCACCAGCCTGGCTTATTTTATTATTTTGAAACAGGGTCTCACTAAGGGCCTCAAACTTGTGGCATCCTCCTGTCTCTGCCCCCCAAGTACAGATGTGCACCACTGCATTTGGCTTCTTTTTCAGATTTCAAATATTATTTTTACTACATGCTAAATCCAGAGAAGAAAAGAAGTACAAATTGGGGACACTGAGTGCGGAGAAGTCACCTGGCAAGGGTGCCCTGTTCCCACTCTCTTCAAGAGCTAAAACATGCTGCAGGCCCCTTCAGTGTACATAGGCTATTTCACACAGCAATTCTGCTATGTTGAAGTTGTCAAGGCCTTTTGTGGGATCCAAGAACAGGATCTATCACCAATTCTGGCCTTGGAATGGTGGTGATGAATAGAGTCATCATAAATCAAAAATATAAAGTAACAAAATAAAACTCATCACACACACACACAAATGTACAGTTCAAGTAAGGGTAGGGGCAGTCTCTGGGCAGGATTCTCTCCTTCAGGAACTCAAGAAACAGCAGAAAAATAAACTAAGGGATTAGGCAGCCACCACTAACCAAGCATCCACACACACCCTCCCTCCAGCAAGCTGGGGGACACTTCGCTGACTACTGTGTCTGTCCCCTGTCCCATGGAGTGCTCCTAGCTCCGATGTCCCAACTAGCCTTCCACCAGATAGCCATGGAGGCCCAAGGAAGTGCCTCTTAAAGGGAGAGGTGACAGCATCAGGAAGAAAAGGCAGAGCCCAGTGTCGAGGGGTAGGTGGTGCTCATATTAATGCCAATGAAGGGGAAGCAGCGGAAAAAAGCAAAAGCTGGTAAAGGTTGGAGCTACAATGAGGGTGCAGTCAGTTGATGTCTGACTCCAATTTTTGCTTGTCATACCACAATCAGGCCTGGATGCTTGCCTTTACCTCCAGCTATGGATTAGAAACATCCATATATTCCTTTGTTTCAGATGTCTTTCTTGGGTTTTAGATCGGTAGAGCCAACTGGTAAGTGGCATTTTTACCTGGCTACTCCTTAGAAAACTCAAAGTCAAGCTGCCCACATTTCAATGCTTAACTTCCCCTGCCCCCAGGCTGCTGCTTATTTCCTCTCTTCCTATTTCTTAGCTCTTCCAATAATATTCCAAATTTGTTCCCATAAGTGAATCCATCTTCCACTCATCTTTCTTCTCCTCTTAATCTTCCACAATTCTGCCTTGACCACTTACCCAGGCATTCATCCATTCCTGTTTGAATTAGGGAACAAGCTCATTGAACGATTTATTCATGCATTTACTAACCTGTGCTACATCCCATTCTAGAGAGAACCAGTGGTACATGAGAAAAATGGTCTCTGCCCCTGGTTCTCTCAAAGAGAAGTAAAATAATTCAACACACAATTAGTTGAGTATAATTACAATAAGTACTGCAAACATTCAGTAGAGGGCGCTGTTTCCATCTAAAATCTGAGGAATCAAAAAAGGCTTCCTGGAGGAAGTGACTGACATTTAATTGAGACTGGCAGTGTGAGGTACCCTCAGTGCACCAGGCAGAAGAAAGGGTATATGTGCAGGCCTTGGAGCAGGGCAGGGCTTGGGGCATTCAGGCTGGTGGGACTGGAAGGAGGAGAGTAGGGAGGAGTGTGATGTAATGCTCCAGAGAGACAGGCCAGTGTTGCAGCATTGAGGGTTGTGTGGGCAGCCACTACAGCTCTTGAGACAAAGGATTCAATTTTTAGTTTGAAGATTAGCTTGCCTTTTTGGGGTAGAATAGATGGGCAGGATCACTGAGGCCAATGAGTGACACATGGTGTCTTTAGGAAGGATGGCTGGACTACAGATGAAGAAAATAGGTGGACACAAGGCAAATTTAGGTAGTTCCCCAGTCTTAACAAGATAAGGGAAAAGATAGGCTGTGTGATGAAAGGCCCTTCTAGCAAATGCAACCTCGGATGGTTCATATTTACTCACCTACACATCAGCACACAGAAATACTGGTCATGCCCCAAATATTCCACACCAATGCATACTTCTCTATTTTTACAAATGCTCTATCTTCTACTTAGAATGCACTCTCCTCTCAGGTTTGAAAGCAAAAGTCCTATTTATCTTTAAAACACAGCTTAACTGATGTGTTTTCCAGGAAGTTTTTCTTAATGCCTCGGTCCTTGAATATATAAATACAACATTTCTCACAATGGACTGAAAATATTAGGTTATGTGTATACATCTCCCCAATTCCTAAATGTTGCTTTGTAGGAGATTAAACATGTTTTAGTGCATTTCCTTTTAGTCTTCTATGATTTAACTCCCCTGGTGTTTAGCATGTTTGTTAAATATGTTGCTTTTACTGAGCAAGCCATGTCAACACCGTCCTGTGGACACTTTTGCCGTGATGGAAACCTATTTACACTGTCTAATACAGTAGCCACTAGCCAAATATGGCTATCAAATTTCTAAAGCTTGGTTAGTGGGGATGAGGACTGAATTTCATATTTCACTTAATTTTAGTTAATGTAAATTTAAATGTAAATAGCTATCAGTTTGGACAATGCTGTAATAATGATAACTCTTTTTGTAAATTCAACCAAAATTATTATAAAATATCAAAAAAGGAGAAATAGAATAATTGTTAAGGTTCGCAAAGTACAACATGAATTCTTTATTACATAACAGTACTCTATAAAAGTGACTAGTCTCTTTTTAATAATGATATGACAGTCGTTTATCTAATATTACTCTTACACTTGATTAGTCTTTCTATTTCACCTATACATCTCACTTCTCTTCATTATCTTCCTTATTATCTTTTCATTTATAATCTTTCACAGTACCTGTACTGTCTTTTCAGTTTGTAATGCTTTCAAACTCAAATTTTCTTCAGTTCCAGTGATGAAATTTGAAATACATTTCATAAAACCTGTCGCTAAGGCTTCTAGGATTTCCTGATTCAGTCTTGATATAAACCAATGACAAGTAATTTGTACACTGAACTTCTTCATTTCCCTGGAGTGAATTCAGAAAGCTTTTCGCACAGTGTCCTGGCAAAAGCTATTTCCCTTCTCTGCTCCCCTCCTCCACAGTCCACGTGTGGTCAGAATGTCTGGTCATTGCAGACATCGTCCACCAGATGGCAATGGTGGGCCAGCAGGGCGAAATGTTTGCTGGGTCTGAGGCAGAAACTGACCAGGCTCAAAATCAAGATCTGAAGGAGTAGTAACTCTCTGCCGGGAACTATGGGTCAGTGCTTGATCTTTTAAAATGCACACTACTTGGGGAAAAATAAAATGTCTTTTTTTTTCATGTATGATGCTTAATGCTTAACCTGACTGTTACAAGGTCCTTCACGCTGGCCCTCATAACCCTCCTTCCCTCGCCATCCACTCTGCCTGCCTCCTCCCCAGCTGTCCTGGCCTCAGGGCCAGCTCCTTCTCTAGTACCCCAGTTGAACTCCCACCTCAGAGCTAGCCCCTGTTCTTTCTTCCTAGGATATCCCTCCTCCCTGTCCTCAAACATCTGCATGGCTCCAACTCAAATCTCACTTTCTCAGGAGCTCCCTGACCCACCCCTCCACACTCCCATCCCTTCCTCTGTTCTGTTATTCTCCAGAGCACTCCTCTGT
>PVJS01029492.1:0-24718 GCA_004027185.1 Glis glis
TCCCCCCCCCCCCCCCGCACACACACACACAATTTATCTCTACAGTTACTTGCTTGGATTGAATCAGTGATATTCTTTTTAGTGCATTGTTCTTTTTTTCTTTTTTGGTGGTCCTGGGGATTTAAGCCAGGGGCATTCCACCTCTGAGCTATACTTCCAGCCTTTATTTATTTATTTATTTATTTATTTATTTATTTATTTATGTTTGTGGTACTAGGAATTGAACCCCGGGCATTCTACCTCTGAGCTATATCCCAGCCCTATTTTTTATTCTTTATTTTGAAACAGTGTCTCACTGAGTTGTGGAGGGCCTTACTAAGTAGCTGAGGCTGACTGCAAACCTGCAATCCTCCTGTCTCAGCTTCCCGCCTGTTTTTTTATTTTTTTTTTAAATGGTCTCATGAAGTTGCTGAAGCTGGCCTCAAACCCACAATTCTCCTGTCTTAGTTTCCCAAGTACTGGGATTGCAGGTGTGTGCCTGGCTTGAAATATTTTCTTGAGATAATGAAAATACTTAACATTCAAAACCACAGTAAGGATTTTTAAAGGTTATTATTTATTTTATTTTTTATTTCTTTGTGGCCCTGGAGATTGAACCCAGGGGCATTCTACCTCTGAGCTACATCCCCAGTCCTATTTTTTATTCTTTATTTTGAAACATGGTCTCACTAAGTTGCGGAGGGCCTCACTAAGTAGCTGAGGCTGGCTGCGAACCCAGATCCTCCAGTCTCAGCCTTCCAAGTACTGGGATTACAAGCATGCGTCACCACGCCCGACTTAAAGGTTATTATTTAAAATGAGTGTCACTGGTATAGTCGATTGCTTTTGAGAGTTTAAAATGAGATATTAATACTTTTTTTGGTATCTTCCTGTTATCAAATGTCTTAAGATTCTTAATGTGATTTGAAATCCTAATTCTATAATAACAATACACTTTCTATTAACTATGGTCTCCAGATTAATTAATTAATTTATTTATTTATGGTACTGGGGATTGAACTAGGGGTATTCTACCTCTGGGCTACACCTCCAGCCCTATTTCTTATTTTGAAGCTGGAGATTGAACCCAGGGACATTTTCCCTCTGAGCTAAAACCCCAGCCCTGTATTGTTTTTTTTGAAATAGGGTCTCACTAAGTTTCTGAGGCTGGCCGCAAACCTGGATCCTCCTGTCTCAGCCTCCCACGTACTGGGATTGTAGGTGTGTGCCACCACTTCTGACTGGTCTTAAAATTTAAAACCCCTAAGATTGATAGCAGAAGAATGTATTTAGTGCTTCCTTACTTTTGAGGGAGGTAAGGAGAAAAATATATATGAAACTCAGTGAAATACTATGGTGGAAATAATTTGGCTAAATAAAAGTGTATTATAATAGCGATGGTATAATACATATATATATTTTTAGTGGTACTAGGGATTGAACCCAGGGGTTCAATTCTACCTCTGGGATACACGCCCAGCCCTTTTTAAATTTTTTTCTTTGAAACAGGATTTCCCTAGGTTGCCGAGAGTCTTGCTAAGTTGCTGAGGCTGGCCTTGAACCTGCAATCCTCCTGTCTCAGCCTCCCAAGTACTGGGATTACAGGTGTGCGCCACCATGCCTAGTGGTGAAGTGGTATAATATTTTTAATTGAAAATAAGAGATCTGATTAATAGCAATACCCAGAACCTTGAGTGTTATATATTAACATTTAGTGTATAGGTTGGCAAATCAGCTGTTGACATACTTAAACCTAGGTGGCATTTAACTCTCTATTGGTAATTGAAGGATGGTTTTGTTTTATTTTTTGGTACTGGGGATTGAACCCAGAGGCATTGTACCTCCAAGTTACACCGCAGCCTGATTTTACTTCTTATTTGGAAACAGGGTATCACTAGGTTGCTGAGAGCCTTGTGAAGTTGCTAAGGCTGGATTTGACCCTGTGATCCTTCTGTCTCAGCCTCCCAAGTACTGGGATTACGAAGGTGCACCACCATGGCGGGCTTCAAAGATATATTTTATTGAAAGGAAGACTTATACTTTAAATAACAGTGTTTGTAGCTGGGCATAGTGGCGCATGCTTGTAATCCCATGACTTGAGAGGCTGAGACAGGAGAATCGCAGGTTTGAGGAAGTTCTCAGCAAGTAGTGAGATTCATCAACCTAAGGAGATACTGTTTTAAAGTAAAAATTAAAAAATATGGCTGGGGGTGTAGCTTGGAGGTAGAGTGCTTCTGAGTTCAACCCCCAGTACCAAAAAAAAAAAAAAACAGTACTTGGGAGGCTGAGACTGGAAGATCCAAATTCGTGGCCAGCCTCAGCTACTTAGTGAGGCCCTCTGCAACTTAGTGAGACCATGTTTCAAAATAAAGAATAAAAAATAGGACTGGGGGGTGGAGCTCGGAGGTAGAATTCCCCTGGGTTCAATTCCCAGTACTGCAAAATAAATAAATAAATAATAGTGTTTATGTCTATAGAAATGTATAAACCTGAAAGTAAAAGAATAGTAGGAGATTAGTGTCTTGAGAGTGCAGAGCAAAAAGGATTTTTCTGGAGATAATTATGTTATAAAAATCCTGGTCAGATGGAAGGGCAAGAATATGATACGCTTCTTTTTTTTTTTTGTGGTACTGAGGATTGAACCCAGGGGCATTCTACCTCCGAGCTACACCCCATCCCTATTTTTTATTCTTCATTTTGAAACAGGGTCTCACTAAGTTGCGGAGGGCCTCACTAAGTAGCTGAGGCTGGCCGCGAACCTGTGATCCTCCTGTCTCCGCCTCCCAAGTACTGGGATTACAAGCATGCGCCACCACGCCGGGCAAGAATATGGTACTCTTCTAATACGTATGATCTGATTTACACTATTGTAGTTACATTTTTAATTTGTAGAACACAAAAAGGCTGTCTCTGGCCCTTTTATGTGAGTTAAAATATAGAATCCTATACAAAATAGTCATGGAGTGCTGAAGGAGCTTAAAGATAAAATTTCTGCTGGGTGTGGTGACACACACTTGTATTTGGGAGGCTGAGACTGGAGGATCACACATTCCTGGCCAGCCTCAGCTACTTAGTAAGGCCCTCCACAACTTAGTGAGACCCTGTTTCAAAATAAAGAATAAAAAATAGGGCTGAAAAACTGAGCGTGGTGGTGCACGCTTGTAATCTCAGTATTTGGGAGGCTGAGACAGGAGGATCACAGGTTCACTGCCAACCTCAGCAACTTAGTGAGATCCTCCACAACTTAGTGAGACCCTGTTTCAAAACACACAATAAAAAATAGGGCTGGGGGTGTAGCTCAGAGGTAGAATGCCCCTGGGTTCAATTCCCAGTTCTGCAAAGAAAAGATAAAATTTCTGAGACACCATGGGAAATAAGTATCAAAAGAAAGGAGAGAGTTCATTGTGATTTTCAAAAATTTAAGAGGGGCTTCAGAAACTAGAAAATCAGTTTGTTTCTGATTCTCACCAAAACTGCAGAAATTTTTCAGATATGTTTGTGAGGGGTTAAAAAATAATAAAAACCCATCATAATAAATCATGTTAAATACCCTGATTTCTTTTTTGATATGGTTAGCAACACTGGTTTGTCAAATAGTGCAGGCATGGTGTAAATATAGTATAACTTGATCTCATAAGATATTGAAATGTGAACCAATTAATGTAAAAACTAGACAAATGGGTAACTGATTTAAAACAGTAACAAAATGTGTGGCTTGGAAATACTCTTGTGGAAGACTATTGGACACCACGGGGTTTTTTTTTTTGTGTGTGTGTGTGTGGTACTGGGGATTGAACCCAGGGGCATTCTGCCTCCGAACTACATCCCCAACCCTATTTTTTATTCTTTATTTTGAAACAGGTTTCACTAGGTTGGGAAGGGCCTCACTAAGTAGTTGAGACTGGCCACAAACCTGTAATCCTCCTATCTCAGCCTCCCAGGTACTGGGATTACAAGTGTGCACCACCACGCCCGGCACCCACAGGGCTCTGTCTGTTCTTTGTCTCTACTTTCGATTCAAGAAGGATGTCAGAATCAAGAGAAAAGATCACCTAGAACATTTGAGCTGAAAACAAAATAAAATTAACAGGAAGTTCTGCTTTTAGGTGTAAATACAAACAACAGTGCAGATGTATGCTAGAGGATTCTTGATCTGATAGCAGTTGATCTAATAAGATTTCAGATTTGGGGTAGTGAGAGGAGAGCAGGAAAACGAATTGGCTAGCCAAAAGCTTAATATGAAGCAATTATGTGATTTGTTAAAAACTTACCCCTAATCCTATACTTAGACATGATAGCTGCTTTCTTTTTTTTTTTTTGTGGTACTGGGAATTGGACCCTGGGGCATTCTACCTCTGAGCTACCCCCCCCCAGCCCTATTTTTTATTCTTTATTTTGAAACAGGGTCTCACTAAGTTGTGGAGGGCCTCACTAAGTAGCTGAGGCTGGCTGTGAACCTGGATCCTCCTGTCTCAGCCTCCCAAGTACTGGGATTACAAGCGTGCGCCACCATGCCCAGCTTGCTTTCAAATATTTTAAGAGCTGTCTAGTGAAAGGGAATAGAAGACTTTCAGGGGAGGTTTTGCCTACACATGTAATGAGTGGGCTTTCTCAGTAGGTCCATCAACTTGTTTTTTGTTGTTGTTGTTTGTTGTTTTGTTTTTTTTTTTTTTTTGGCAATACTAGGGATTGAACCCAGGGCCTTGTGTACGCTAAGCAAGCTCTCTACCACCAAGCTATATTCTGGCTCCTGTGCATCAGCTTTTATCAATGGTGGTAATTAAACCAAGGTCAAATGACTAGTTCTCTTGTAAAAAACGATTTTGGTTTGAGTGGAAGGTTGGATTAGATTTAGAGTTTGTTTCTTTCAAGCTTTAAAGTCTTTTTCTTTCATTCTTCCTTAAATAGAAATTCTTGGGCTGGAGATGTATAGCACAGTGGTAGAACATGTGTTTAGCATATGTGAGGCTCTGGGGAAGGAAGGAGGGAGGGAGGGAGGAAGGGAGGAAGGGAGGGAGGGAGGGAGGAAGGAAGGAAGGAAGGAAGGAAGGAAGGAAGGAAGGAAGGAAGGAAGGAAAGAAGGAAGGAAGGAAGGGACTATCGAACTATCATTGAATAATTTAGAGATTTTAACAGGAGGAGGTGGTATGGTATATCATGATGAGCACCTAACTGCTCATGCATTTCTTTTTTTTTTAAGCAGCAAACAGAATGCCTGAGTAGGCTCTCAGTAAATGTTTGAAATGTTACTATTACTTGGGTGATGCTTTAGCTCTTTAACTAGCCAGAGTAAGTTGAGCAGTTCTCTTAACTGTTGTTTTTGTTAACTCATCTGTAAAATAGAGTTGGAAAGGATGACTTATAAGGCTTTTTTAGCCCTAATGTTTTTTTTTTTTTTTTTTTGGTGGTGGTACTAGGGATTGAACCCAGGGGTACTCTACCTCCAAGCTATACTCCCAGCCCTATTTTTATTTTTTATTTAGAAACAGGATCTAAGTTGCGGAAGCCTCACTAAGTTGCTAAGGCTGGCTGCAAACCTGTGAACCTCCTGTCTCAGCCTCCCAAGTACTGGGATTACAAGCATGAGCCACCAAGCCTGGCCTCTAATGTTTTTTTGGGGTACTGGGAATTCAACCCAGGGGTGTCCTACCTTTGAGCCACACCCCCAGCCCTATTTTATTTTTTGTTTGAAACAGGGTCTCCCTAAGTTGTGGAGGGACTCACTAAGTTGATGACACTGGCTGCAAACCTTCAATCCTCCTGTCCCAGCCTCCCCAGTACTAGGATTATAGGTGTGTGCCACTGAGCCCAGCTAGGATGGTTCTTTTATAATTTAGATTTTTTTTTTTTTTTTTTTTTTTTTGCGGTACCGGGGATTGAACCCCGGGGGCATTTTACCTCTGAGCTATACCACCAGCCCTATTTTTTATTCTTTATTTTGAAACAGGGTCTCACTAAGTTGCAGAGGGCCTCACTAAATTGCTGAGACTGGCCACGAACCCGGATTCTCCTGTCTCAGCCTCCCAAGTACTGGGATTACAAGCGTGAGCCACCACGCCTGGCTAATTTAGATTTTTTTTTTGTGTGTGTGTGTGTGTGTATTACTGAAGATTGAATCCAGGGGCATTCTACCTCTTAGCTACACCCCAGCCCTATTTTATTTTTTATTTTGAAACAGGGTCTAAGTTGCAGAGGGCCTCACTCACTAAGTAGCTGAGACTGGCCTCGAACCTATGATCCTCCTGTTTCACCCTCCCATGTACTGAGATTACAGGTGTGTGCCACCAGGGGTGCTCCACTGAGCTATATTCCCTACCCTTTTATTATCTTTATTTTTTTATTTTGAGACAGAGTCTTTGCCCATGCTGGGCTTGAACTTATGATACTCCTGCCTCAGCCTTCTGAGTCTCCAGGATTACAGACGCGTGCCATTGCGCCTGACTATAATTTAGAACTTTTTGTTAATAGGTCCCAGTCTTTAAACTTTGAAGAATAGGTAGAAATATCTCTGGGGGAAAATCTTGTTGGAACAAAGTAGAATATCTTATGGAATTGAGTATTTAGATTTTAGAATGGTCTGTGATGATGAAGAATTACCGGGATAGTTAAGGCTACCTAAAGTCTACAATTGTTAAGAAAAGAAAACCCCCCAATTCCAGTTTTCTTTCAAGTTAAAGTTGCTATTTATGATTATATTAGAGGTATTGGTAAATAAAATATTTCTCCCTCTTATTTATTTTTTTGTGGTGCTGGGATTAAACCCAGGGGCATTCTACCTCTGAGCTACATCCCCAAGTCCTATTTTATTTTTTGTTTTGAAACAGGGTCTCACTAAGTTGTTGATGCTGTCCTTGAACCTGCAATTGTCCTGTCTCAGCCTTCTAACTATTGGGATTATAGGCATGTGCCACCATGCTTGGCTTTCATTACTTTCTTTCTTTTTTTTTTTTGTGGTACTGGGGATTGAGCCCAGAGGCATGCTACCTCTGGGCTACAACCCCAGCCCTATTTTTTGTTCTTTATTTTGAAACAGGGTCTCACTAAGTTGCAGAGGGCCTCACTAAGTAGCTGAGGCTGGTTGTGAATCTTCAATCCTCTGGTCTCAGCCTCCCAAGTACTGGGATTACAAGCACGCGCCACCACGCCTGGCTTCTCATTACTTTTTGTAGCCCTTCCTGCTGATATATCTATTAAGAGCTTTCATCATCTATATTAAAATAATTCTATTGTGTTATTTTCCCAGGTTACAGAATTTTTAAAAACTGAGTAATAACTAATACTGAAGCCCTGTTTTTATAGTGTTTATAGTTTGCAATTCCTTGACAGGCATATCATTTGGTTTATATATTGAACTAGTTATGTATTTAATGCAGGATTTATGCTCTCCTCTTTGTTGTTGAGAAATCAACTGGCCCTAGTTACATACCAGTTACATAGTCAGTGAGGACCTGGAATTAGAACTTAGGTCTTCTGAGTATACCAGTCAGTATACTTTTTCTCTACATCATAGTGCCTCTATCTAGCACCTGTATATTACTAACTGATGTAATTGTAGTGTGTTAAATTGTTTCTTGATACTTCACAGCTGGCAGACACACCAAAATCTGAAAGATATGAGCATGTTCTGGAGGCATTAAATGATTACAAGACCATGTAAGTTGATTTATTTTATGTATCCCTATGAGGGAGACAGAAAGTGTAAGGAATAAATAATGACATTAAGAATTATGGGATTGGTGTATTGAAAAAGTATATACCATTTAAACTTTTTCATGTCTTAATTTCTTGGTTAGAATAAAGTGGGGATTCTTGGGTTGGAGAAGGGAGAATATCCTTTTGAGAATGGTAAGTGGGAGGCATATCAGTATCTTTATGGGGAATTTGTTCCGTTGGAAAAGCATATTCAGTAATAACTTATTTTTATAATGCAATCTATTAAAAGTAAAATAAAATCTTGTTAGCTGGTGAAAATATGCAAAAGTTAGGGGAAAATATAGAGAATATAGAGTTTTTAAAATATCGAGCTCTATGGTTTTAAGATCAGTTAGTGATGTCATTTAGTTATGAGAAAGTAGAGTTATTTGTCTGAGTGGTCTGCAGTGGTTCATTTTATTTGATGTATTATATAGATCTCCCTTCTTTGTTTTTAAGAACTCTAGATTTCTTAAAAATATTTTCCAGCTGGGCATGGTGGCACGTGTCTGTAATCCCAGTACTTGGGAGGCTGAGACAGGAGGATCGCGGGTTTGAGGACAGCCTCATCAAGTAGTGAGACTCTCATCAGCCTAGCGAGACCCTGTTTCCAAATAAGAAATAAAATCGGGCTGGGGGTGTAGCTTGAAGGTAGAATGCCTCTGGGTTCAATTCCCAGTACCCCCAAAAAAATTCCAAATGCCATAAAAATTTTATAAATGTGTTTATTGAATCCAGCAAACTATTGAATTACATCATAAATTTTTTGTTTCTAACAAGTTGCTTTTTTGAACTTGACAGTATTTCCTCATTAAATAGTTTTAATTACTAGTGGCTAGACCTTTAGACCAGCTCAAAAAGCCTTCAGGTACTGGTAAAATTTTAAGGGACAGTGAATTCAGAATACCTAGTTGGTGTACCAGAAACACATTTGTTCCTATTATGGTAGAAATGGGGTGGCCCTTTCTTTCTTTCTTTCTTTCTTTCTTTCTTTCTTTCTTTTCTTTCTTTTCTTTCTTTTCTTTTTTTCTTTCTTTTCTTTCTTTTCTTTCTTTCTTTTCTTTCTTTCTTTTCTTTCTTTCTTTCTTTCTTTCTTTCTTTCTTTCTTTCTTTCTTTTCTTTCTTTCTTTTTCTTTCTTTCTGTGGTACCGGGGATTGAACCCAGGGCGTTTTACCTCCGAGCTACACCCCCAGCCCTATTTTTTATCCTTTATTTTGAAACTGGGTTTCACGAAGTTGCTGAGGGCCTCACTAAGTAGCTGAGGCTGGCTGTGAACCCGGATCCTCGGTTTCCGCCTCCCAAGTACTGGGATTACAAGCGTGCGCCACCACGCCCGGCTTGCCTATTCTTAAACTTGCATAAAAATGGAAGAACATGCCAACAATTGGTAGAGGTTCTTGAAGCCATGGAGGCTCTAATAGAGCTAAGGTAAATGGAGGTGGTTGGGGAGAAGGACCCAAAGACTAGGACCAGGAAAAGGACAGGGAGCATGTTTGTTTTTCAGAAGCCCAAGTCCACACTCTGCTAAAATAACCCTTTTCTGCTCTAGGTTATTTCCAACTCCAGATCTGGTACACTAGATACTCCTTTTATTATGAAGGCCTTTAAGATTGTTCTACTTTCTTTTCCATTGCTGTTACCTATTATTTCTGACCAATTTTTTTCTTCTCACAAATCTACTCAGAAATAGAATTGTGTGAGTGTGTGTGTGTGTGTATGCATGCATGTGCACGTGTATGCACACATTGCTGGGGATTTAACCCAAGGACATTCTACTTTCAATCTACACCCCCAGCCCTGTTTTATAATTATTTTTTTATTTTGGAAACAGGGTCTCACTAAGTTGCTGAGAGCCTCCCTAAATTGCTGAGACTGTCCTTGGACCTGCAATTCTCCTGTCTCAGCCTCCCAAGTACTGGGATTACAGGCGTGTGCCCCACGCCCAATTGAATTCTTTTCCTCAACACTTTTTGAGATATTTCTAGCAGATGACACTAAAATATGGAAAAGTATATTGGGACTAAAAGGATACCATTTTATGCTCATCTTCCTTGCTTTAAGAAGTTAGATCCCCTCCCCCCTTCCTACCCTCCTTTATTTCTTTTCTTTTTTTTTTTTGTGGTCTGGGGATTGAACCCAGGGGCGTTCTACTTCCTCACTACACCCCCGGCCCTATTTTTTATACTTTTCTTTATTTTGAAACCGGGTCTCACGAAGTTGCGGAGGGCCTCCCTAAGTAGAGAGAGAGAGAGAGAGAGCGCTGAGGCTGGCCTCGAACCTGGATCCTCCGGTCTCTGCCTCCCAAAGTACTGGGATTACAAGCATTCGCCACCACGCCTGGCCCCTTCTTCATTTCTTGAGACGTTTCACTATGTTGCCCAGGCTGGCCTTAAACTGGGCTCAAGTGATCCTCTGCCTCAGCCTCCTGAGCACTGGGACTCAAGCGAGTACCACAATGGCCAGCCTAGATGGCATGTTTTTATTTATTTATTTATTTATTTATTTATTTATTTATTTATTTTGCGGTACTAGGGATTGAACCCAGGGGCATACTACCTCCGAGCTACACCCGTGGCCCTACTTTTTATACTTTATTTTGAAACTGGGTCTTACAAAGTTGCAGAGGGCCTTGCTAAGTAGCTGAGTATGGCCGCAAACCCAGATCCTCCGGTCTCCGCCTCCCAAGTACTGGGATTACAAGCGTGCGCCACCACGTCCGGCAAGATGGCATTTTTTAAAAGGAAAAGTGGAGCCGGGTGTGGTGGCGCACACTTGTAATCCCAGTACTTGGGAGGCTGAGACAGGATCACAGGTTCGCGGCCAGCCTCAGCAACTTGTGAAGCCTTCCACAACCCAATGAGGCCCTGTTTCAAAATAACGAGTAAAATAGGGCTGGAGTTATAGCTGGGAGGTAGACCACCCCTGGGTTCAATCCCTAGTACCACAAAAAAGAAAAGTGGACATTTGCTTTTCTCCCTCTGCTTCTCTTTTTTCTCCCATAATATCCTATTGTGGACCAGCTTGGGGACAGATAAGAATCAAGGAAAGCAAGGGGAAGAAACAAGGAATTTTTAGTATTGGGTAGGCTTTTATGTATAAGGGCCTTATATCTTAAAGTTCAGTTAGGGTCTGCCATGTATATCTGTTCAGTTTTTTAAATTTTAGTTAATTTTTTTAAAAATTTAGGTTTATGTCTGGGAAAGAAATAAAGAAGAAGAAGCATTTGTTTGGTTTGCGAATTCGTGTTCCTCCTGTGCCACCAAATGTGGCTTTCAAAGCAGAGAAAGAACCTGAAGGAACATCCCATGAATTTAAAATTAAAGGCAGAAAGGCATCCAAACCTATATCTGATTCAAGGTAAAAAGTTGATATCTGGCTTAGTTTTTCTCTCTAGCTTATTTGTAACTAAAAATGCATGTTATATAATCTCGTTAGTATATTTGAAAGTATAAGTGGCAATTACCTTGATTTTCTTTTTTTCCTGTCTATAATTTCTTTCTTAGACAAAGTATAAAGAACTGATGCTAGGTGTATGTGTGTTTATTTTAGGCCTTTGGCCTTCAAGGAATAAAGACTCTTGATTTTGTTAGCAAAAAGCTTAATACTAGCCTATTCATTTGTTTATTTTTCACTCATTCATTCCGCACATTTATCAAATGCTTTATTATATAAGTGTTGGGGATACAACAACAAGACAGATGTTCCTTCTACCCTGGTTAAGTTTATATTACAATGGGGAAGAAAGGTGATAAACAAGTAAAATATTGATTATGCTAATGCCATTTAGGAAATTGCATACTGTTTTAGACTTTACTTGGATTGGTAGTTGGGGGCTTTGTACTTCAAAAGAAGGGTTAAGGAAGGACTATTTAGGAGAATATTTAGGCCGGGCATGGTGGCACACGCCTGTCATCCCAGTACTTGGGAGGCAGAAACAAGGAGGGTCTCAGTTTCAAGGACAGCCTCAGCAAGTAGCCTCTTACCAACCTAGTGAGACTCTGTTTCAAAATAAATATAATATATGACTGGGGGTGTAGCTTAGAGGTAGAATGACCCCAGGTTCAATCCCCATTACCACACAAAGATAATATTTAGGTTGAGACTTAAGGAATGATTTAACAATGTGAAGAATAAAGGGAAAAATACTCCAGATAACAGAAAAAATAAGCATGAAGACCATGAGATATATTCTTGGAACTCACAGAAGACTAGTATGGCATGAATGAGGACCAGAGAGTAGCATTAGGTTTTGAAAGGGCTTGGTAATGCAGGGTCTTGTAGGTCTCATAAGCAATTTGGGTTGTTTTTAAGAATAATGGGGAGCCATTAAAGGATGTAAGCGAATTTAATACTCTTTTTATAATTCTTCTTTGGATGCTGTTTTGAGAATGAATAGTATAGATTTAAGAATAGAATCAAGAGAAAATAAAGACTTGGATTGTCTGGGCGAGAGAGAGGTGATGGTTGCTTGTACAGGGATAGGTGGTAACAATCAAATTGAGAGAAAAGATTTGAGATCTCTTTTGAAAGCAGAATTGATTAGACTTATTAATTAAATTTATGAGAGAAAGAAAGGAATCAAGTTAAATGAGGCCCAGATTTCTGCTTGAGCAACTGGTGGGTGGTAGTGTCTTACTAAAAAATAGAAGAACATGCCAGGTGTGGTGGCGCATGCTTGTAATCCCAGTACTTGGGAGGCTGAGACAGGAGGACCACAGGTTCACGGCCAACTTCAGCAACTTAGGTCCTGCACAACTTAGTGAGACCCTGTTTCAAAACAAAGAATAAAAAATAGGGCTGGGAGTGTAGCACGGAGGTAGAATGCCCCTGGGTTCAATCCCCAGTACCGCAACAAAAAAAAAGAAAGAAAGAAATAAAAGAACGTAACATATTCTGGCAAGGTGAAGGAAATACTTTTCTGTTTCATACTGAGTTTGAGATTCTTGTGAGGGATATTTAAGTGATGTGAGATAAAAGCAATTTGATTTGATGCTTAAGTCAGGAGTTTATAGGAGATGTCAAGGCAGGTGATATAAATTTGGAAGCTGATTTATAAAAACCATTAGAATGAATGAAATTACCTAAGAAACAAGTAGAGAAGATGTGACTCAGAACGGTGTCCTGATATCATTTATAAATTTGGAAGAGGTGAAATAAACAAAGGAGACTAAACAAGAGTGATCAGTGAGATAAGAGGAAACCAGGAATGTTCAGTGTCATGAAAACCAAAACAAGGAAAGTATTTTAAGTAAAGTGGGTATATGAAACTGTATTGGATGCTGGTGAGAGGTTGATTAGAGTGAGAGAAAAATATTTATTGAGCCGGGCGTGGTGGCGCACGCTTGTAATCCCAGTACTTTGGGAGGCGGAGACCGGAGGATCTGGTTTCTCAGCCAGCCTCAGCGCGCGCTCGCTCTTGCTCTCTCTCTCTCTCTCTCTCTCTCTCTCTCTCTCTCTCTCTGTGTCTACTTAGTGAGGCCCTCCGCAACTTCGTGAGACCCAGTTTCAAAATAAAGTATAAAAAATAGGGCTGGGAGTGTAGCGCGGAGGTAGAACACCCCTGGGTTCAATCCCTGGTACCGCAAAAAAAAAACAAAACTATTTATTGAATAATGTAACATTTTCTTATTAGCGACCTTAACAAAAGCAATTTCTTTGGTGTAAAGATATGAGCCAGATTAAAAGGCTTGAAGTGTTTCTGAATCTAACACTCCCGATTTATTTTATTTACTTACTTACTTATTTATTTATTTATTTATTTTTGCGGTACTGGGGATTGAACCCAGGGGCATTCTACCTCCGAGCTACACCCCCAGCGCAAGTACTGGGATTACAAGTGTGCGCCACCATGCTGGCTCACTTCCTAATTTAAAAGTCAAAACCAGGTTTCTCCTTTGTGTGAGGGATATAGGCAGATTCAGAATAATAATAATAATAATAAAGGAAGAGAGGGAGTTGAGCTATCTTTAAGAAATCTGAATGAGAAAGGGAAAAGGGTAAATGTCATCAAAGCTCAAAAGTTTCACAGTGAAGGGAAATAGCAAATGGGATAGCAGTTAAAGGGTGGTGGGATGGGAATAGTGTTTTTTTTCATAGATGGGAAATAATTGAAACCTCTTTTTGTGTGCTAATAGGAATGATTAAGTAGAGAAAATGAGATTGATGTAGGAGAGAGGAGTTAATTGGAGATACTTAATGTCTTTGAGAAACCGAAGGGGAAGGGATCTAGAGCCTAAATGTGTAAATAAATGGCTTTTGGCAGGACGATTAACACCTTTCTGTTGAAATGGGGTGAAAAAGGAGAAGATGGGTATAGATAGATGCTGGTTGTATTATGGATTGGGAAGTTGGAAGATGACTAAACTTGTTTGGCAGCTTCTGTTCTCTCAGTAAAATATGAAGCAAAAGATAGCTGAGAGGGTTGTACTGAGAGGGAAACTTAAGGAGTTAATAAAAGGTATGGAGTAGTCATCCAGGAGAGTAAGAAAATGAAATTACAGAAAGCATTGAAAATGCATCATAGCCATTTTAAGTTTGTAATAAAGGTTGAGCGTAGTGGTGCATACATGTAATCCGAGTACTTGGGAGGCTGAGATAGGTGGATTGCAGGTTTGAGGACAGCCTCAGCGAGTAGTGAGACTCTCATCAACCTAGTAAGACCTTGTTTCAAAATAAAAATAAAATAGGGCTGGGGGTGTAGCTCAGAGGTAGAATGCCCCTGGGTTCAATCCCCAGTACCACACACACACACACACACACATAAAAGTTTGTAATAAAGTATATACCACTGTACAGTTTATTATTCCTGTCACTTTCAAATTCCATCGCTTTTTAATTCTTCCCTAATAGATGCTCTTAATATGAATTAGAAAAAAGAATTCCACAAACTTTCTGCCCTACTTCTAGGGTGATTTTTTCTTTTTCGGTTTTGCTTCTATGGCAGTTGTCAGATGATCTGATGCCACAGATAAAGGTTCAGTTTCCTTTAAAGGCATCTTCAGTTCTTTCTGGGCCCTATGTGTGGATTGATTCTTTTATTTTAGTATGAAAGTATTTTTTCTTGAGTACAAAAAAAAAATACTTTTTTGGGGGGGGTACCGGGGATTGAACCCAGGGGCGTTCTACCTCTGCGCTACACCCCCGGCCCTATTTTTTTTACTTTATTTTGAAACCGGGTCTCACAAGGTTGCGGAGGGCCTCACTAAGGAGAGAGAGAGAGAGAGAGAGAGAGAGAGAGAGAGAGAGAGCACGCACGCACGCGTGAGAGAGAGCTGAGGCTGGCCGTGAACCTGGATCCTCCGGTCTCCGCCTCCCAAGTACTGGGATTACAAGCATGCGCCACCATGCCCGGCACAGTGGTCCTTTATAAATGTTAACGTTGAGCCAGGCATGGTGGTGCAGGCTTGTAATCCCAGTTAGACCCTGTTTCCAAATAAGAAATAAAATAAGACTGGGGGTATAACTTGGAGGTAGAAAGTCTCTGGGCTCAATCCCCAGTACCCCCCCCATTGTTGATTATCTTTCTTTTTTTAAGAAAAATCTTTTGATACTGGGGATTGAACCCAATTTTATTCTTTTATTTTTGAAACAAGGTCTCACTAAGTTGCAGAGGGCCTCACCAAGTAAGTTGCTGAGACTGTCTTCGAACCTGTTAATCCTTCTATCTCAGCCTCCCAAGTACTGGGATTACAGGATTACAAGCATGCACCACCTCGCTGATCATCTTTCTTTAAGAAATGTATATCCCATTCACTTTATCCTTAAGACTTTTGTTTTTTGGTTCTTACTGCAGATTGAACCCATGGATGCTCTACCTCCAAGCTACACCCCCAGCCCTATTTTTATCTATCTATCTATTTATTTTTTGTGGTACTGGGGATTGAACCCAGAGGCATTCTACCTCCGAGCTACACCCCCAGCCCATTTTTTTGTGTTTTTTATAGGTACCAGGGATTGAACCCAGGGGCATTCTACCTCTGGGCTACACCCCCAGCCCTATATTTTATTCTTTATTTTGAAACAGGGTCTCACTAAGTTGTGGAGGCCTCACTAAGTAGCTGAGGCTGGCCGCGAACCCAGATCCTCCTGTCTCAGCCTCCCAAGTACTGGGATTACAAGTGTGTGCCACCATACCGGGCTCCCAGCCCACTTTTATTTCTTATTTTGAAACAGGGTCTCACTAGGTTAATGAGAGTCTCAATATTTGCTGAGGCTGTCCTCGAACCTGTGATCCTCCTGTCTCAGCCTCCCAAGTATTGGGATTACAGACGTGCGCCACCATACCCGATTCCTATTTTTTATTTTGAAACACGGTATCACTAATTGCTAAGGCTGGCCTGGAACCTGTGACCCTCCTGCCTCAGCCTCCCAAGCACTAGGATTATAGGCATGGGCGACCACACCTGGCATCCTTAAAACTTTTGATTAATAGGTTTAGTTCTGCTTTGTTCTTTCTCCCCTACTTTTTCCTTCTTTTTACTTCCTCTTTTTATTCTCTGACCTTAGTATAGCATAGAATGGGATAGGGTTTTTTTAGTTTTCTTTATTTACCTCTTTCTATCCTTGTTATATAGTATTGTTCCTTTCTCCTCTTTAATTGAATTTTCCTGGGTAACTTTCTCATAGCACTTAACCCATTTTATTAGTTTGCTTGTATACGCATTTGTCAACTTACAATTATTTTTTAACCATTTTTTGTACAGGGAACATCTTTGTATTCCCATTATCTAATATTTCCTTTCTCTGGTACCTATTGTTTATTGAGTAAATAAAATATATGTTCTGTATATTGCTATTTGCCTTTTTCTTCTTCCCTTCTATTAAAGGTGTCCTTAACTATTTTACTTGTTTACAATCCATTTCTTAATATGTGACTTTATATTTCAAAATGATTTTCTAAGTCTTTGAAAGTTTGCACCATATATGACTCCCTGATAGTATGAAGGATTCCTTACTCCTTTGTTCTTTCAGTAATTCATATATATTCATGTATAATATGAAGGCAATCTCTATTGATAGCTACTATAATTTTAACATAAATATTTCCATGAGGTTAACTACTGATTTCATGGTCAAATGACATAAATTCTTTAAAAAATCCTCCAAGTACTAACAATCTAAACCAAATAATTTAACTTTTTGAAATTTTGAAATCTTTCATCATCATGGTTGTCTGGTTGTGTATTGTTTTTTTAAATCTCTAAGTGGAATGTGTATCCCAGATAAAGAGACCATTTGTTTCTTATGCCTTTCATGATTAAATATCTCAATTTTGGAAGTATTTGCTTAAAATTAGAATGTATTATCTATGCACTTGACAAAATTTATAGATCCATCTTATATTTAATGTAGTTTTTATTTTACCATTAATATAAAAACTACATATATAACCAGTGACGTATGTAAAGCCATATTTTTTTTCTTTATGCAGAGATTAAATACATAATGATTGTCTATTTCAGAGAAGTAAGCAATGGAATAGATAAAAAAGGAAAGAAAAAATCCGTAGGTCGTCCTCCTGGCCCATACACGAGAAAAATGATTCAAAAAACTGCTGAGCCACCTTTGGTAAGAAGATATGTTGGTATATATTCTCAGGAAGGATATGTGAAATTACTAAGAAGCGAATGTTTTTTTCTACTTACTGTAGAACCATACTTTTATTATACATTTTTATTTTTCAGGATAAGGAATCCATTTCAGAGAATCCTACCTTGGATTTACCTTGTTCTATAGGGTAAATAGAAAGTTATTTTCTTCTTTTCTAGGAATTTTTTGGGGGGGAATTAGTATTTCTATTGTTATGTAATATAGTCGTTATACCATTTAAATTCTTTTGTCTCAGGAGAACTGAGGGAACTGCGCATTCATCTAATACCTCAGATGTGGATTTCACGGGTGCTTCCAGTGCAAAAGAAACTACCTCGGCTAGCATTTCCAGGCATTATGGGTAGCTATTCTTACTCATTTATTTTTATTCTTCACTAATTTTCTTTCAGATTCTTTTTCTTTTAAAGTAAAGATTGAATAATATTTAGCCATTGAAATTGATAATGTGTATCTTTCAACTTTTTGAGAAGCAGACCATATGTAGATTCTCTTAAGTTAATATTCATCTGAATATTTTTGCTTTACAGAGCACAAACTTTAAAATTTTCAAATTTGTTAAGAAATTTGTGTGGACACAGAAGAGGAATACTAATATTTAGAGGCTGTGCCCTTTTCTTTTAAGTCTTTTAATGTTGCTGTTATACAAGTGTGTTTTGCTGTCGGAAGATTTTCTTTTTTAATAACAACAACAACAAAACACAGGGTCTTGCTAAGTTGCTGAGATTGCCTTTGAACCTATGATCCTCCTTTCTCAGCCTCCCAAGTACTGGGATCACCGGTGTGCACCACCATGCCTGGCTGATTTTCTTCTTTTAATAAGTCTGGATCAGTCATCTGATTTATTAGGCACTAATCTTTTTGTTAGTAAAAGAATTTAAAACTCAAATAAGTAGCAGACTCCCTTTTAATGTTTTATTTAACCCAGTTCTTCAAAGGACAAATTTTTCCTAAAACACATCCTGTCAGGTGTGAAAAGTTTAGTCTACTTGGGGTCAGAGCCACAGATTTTCAGATGTTACACATTATTCTAGTGAATTCTTGTTCATAATTCATGAGCTGCTCCTGTTCAAGGTTAAAATGTAAGCCAGGCGTGGTGGCGCAGGTTTGTAATCCCAGTACTTGGGAGGTGGAGACAGGAGGATCCGGGTTCGAGGCCAGCCTTAGCTAATTAGCGAGGTCCTCCGCAACTTAGTGAGACCCTGTTTCAAAATAAAGAATAAAAAATAGGGCTGGGGGTGGAGTTGGGAGGTAGAATGCCCCTGGGTTCAATCCCCAGTGTGGCAAACCACCTCTGAGCTATACCCCCAGCTTTTTTTTTTTTTTTTTTTTTGCGGTACTGGGGCTTGCCAGGCTTGTTTGTTTTTTTTGGAACAAGGTCTTGCTGGGTTACTGAGAGGCTGTTTTTGTACCTGCAATCCTCTTGTCTCAGCCTCCCAAGTAACCACACCTTGGCTTTGCTTAATTCTTAAAAAAAATTTTTTTTTTTAGTTGTAGATCCTGTTATTCCCATTTTATAGTTGAGGAAGCTGGGACTTAAAGGGCGTTAAATGATAAGCCCAGTATCGCATGGTTAGCAAGTATAACAGTGCTGGGTTGTTAAATCAAAAAGTATCATTATAAAGTCTTTGTAGCTGTCATGTTATATTCTCCTTTTGTTATAAGATTATAAAATCATTTCATTTCTGTACTAAGAGGATCTCAGATTAGCCAGTTCAACTCTTTGACTTAATTAGCTTTAGTATCTGAGCACATGGAATGGTGTCTTGTATGTAGTTGGTCATTATTCAGTATGTATTGCAGTGAAAGAAAGAAAGAATGGTCTTTTTCTTTTTCTTTTTTTTTTTTACTGATGAGAGAGTCAACAATGCCTGACTTAGGGCCTTTTGCTAAGAATTTGCCTCATTGAAGTCCTAGCTTAAAATTTTGCTTTGATAAGCCAGGCATGGTGGCGCATGTTTGTAATCCTAGTACTTGGGAGGGTGAGACTGGAGGATCTAGGTTCATGCCAGCCTCAGCTACTTTGTTTCTTTTCTTTTTTTTTTTTTTTTTTGTGGTACTGGGGATTGAACCCAGAAGCATTCTACCTCCTAGCTCCACCCCCAGCCCTATTTTTTTTTATTCTTTATTTTGAAACAGGGTCTCACTAAGTTGCGGAGGGCCTCACTAAGTAGCTGAGGCTGGCTGCGAACCCGGATCCTCCTGTCTCAGCCTACCAAATACTGGGATTATAGGCTTGCGCCACCACGCACGGCGAGACCCTGTTTCAAAATAAAGAATAAGCCAGGCGTGGTGGGGCACGCTTGTAATCCCAGTACTTAGGAGGCTGAGGCCGGAGAATCCTGGTTTGAGGCCAGCCTCAGCTACTTAGTGAGGCCCTCACAACTTAGTGAGACCCTGTTTCAAAATAAATAATAAATAATAAAAAATTGGGCTGGGGGTGTAGCTCGGAGGTAGAATGCCCTGGGTTCAATCCCCAGTACTGCAAAAAAAAAGAATAAAAATAGGCCTGGGGGCATAGCTCGGAGTTAGAATGTGCCTGGGTTCAACCCCCAGTACCGCCAAAAAAAAAATTCTTTTTGCTTCAATTCTTTTAAGCTTAACGTACATAGTTAAGGACTATACAAAGGTGAGCCCCAAGAAGGTAATGGAATCTAAAGTAATGAAAACAAGTGATAGTCCATCTATAATATTGTGTTTATTGCTTCAGTTTGGCTGCTTTTTATGTCAGGAAGGATATATACTTAGAGTGACCCACAAAAACCAGAGAACATATTGTATGGGCAAAGGGTGCTTTAAAAGCGTAGACAATTTTGGCCTTTTCTGTTCCATAGATTATCTGACTCCAGAAAAAGAACTCGCACAGGAAGATCTTGGCCTGCTGCAATACCACATTTGCGGAGAAGAAGAGGTCGTCTTCCAAGAAGAGCACTCCAGACTCAGAACTCAGAAATTGTAAAAGATGATGAAGGCAAAGAAGATTATCAATTTGAGGAACTCAACACAGAGATTCTGAATAACTTAGCAGATCAAGAGTTACAACTCAATCATCTGAAAAACTCCATTACTAGTTATTTTGGTGCTGCAGGTAGAATAGCATGTGGCGAAAAATACCGAGTTTTGGCTCGTCGGGTGACACTTGATGGAAAGGTGCAGTATCTTGTGGAATGGGAAGGAGCAACTGCATCCTGACTGTAGGACTGAACATTATGTTCACTGCACTCGCATTTTCTGTAGGTACAGTTTAGAGCCGTAAAGAAGTTGGGCTTTTGCTATCTTTCTTAAAAAAACAACAACAAAAATACAAAAAAAAATTTCACAAAAGAAGATGATACTAGCCTTAACATGTACTTGTCAATGTTATGGATATTGTCATAAAAAGATATCTTTTAAAAATCAGAACAGAGACTTAATTTTTTAAATCTTAAGATTTGTAGAATGTTTCTAGGATAGGATATTAAAAATGATTCAAACCCATGCATGGTGTTAGATAATTTTTCTAATTATTGAGTCAGTTTTTGTGATTAGTGGTTCTCAGAGCAAACAGATCATGTAGATAGCACAAGTCTTTGGAGAAACGTTGTCTGTTTTGTTACCAAAATGTTGGAAAAGATTTATTTCAGTACCTTTTAGATTTCATAAAGTGCAGTGTATATAATGCCTACTGAAAGACTGTAAAATATTGAAATTTTCTTTCAAGCAAAGTGTAAAAAAATATATTGAGCCTGTAAATTGCTGTGACTAGACTTCATTGTCGTCTTAATATATTCTTTGCATGTACATATATATACACACATATGTGTATATATATGTGTGTGAATATGTGACCTATGCAATACAAATTATGGGAATGGGCAGCTTTGGAGTATATATCCCATAATTCTTTTTTTCAGGAATAGTTGCAGTATTTACACAGCAGCATTTCTTCTCAGGCTTTTATCGGGTGCTGTTGCTTGCTATGTATGAAGAGAAATGTGTCAGACAAGCTTAGTGTGTACTGAAGAAGGGTGTGAACAACAGTGTTCATGGGCTTTTAGAATGCTTTTCACTTTCAGTCCTTGTAACTCAGCTGTTCAGTACCTAAAACAAATTCAAATAATATCAACATTATCTCCTTCTAGAAGTAACGTTTTCAAGGCACATTATGATTGTAAATGTCTCTCAGTTTTAACAGTAAGTCTGTAGGAGTCCCGTGAAGATTCCTGAAATGTCTGTAGTAATTGTTAGTCATGTTTGAATAAGTGTAGTATGAACAAAGTATTTTATTGCACAGGGTTAACAAAACAGTATATTGCCAACTGAGGCTACTGCTGTTTTCTTACAACATTACCTCTTGTTTTTATAAAATGTACCAAGATTTAAATTGATAACTTTATTTTACATGTAAAAAGATCAGTTTCTTTTATCACCAGTGTTAGAGTTGTCTTCTGTTTCTTTTTGTTTTGTTTTGTTTTGTTTTCTTTCTTAGCCAAAGAGTAAACAGAAGAATATTCTTGTTTTGGTGGCTATTCATTTTACTTTTAAAAGTGATTGGTGGATTTTAGACTAAAAATTGGGGGATTTGCCACCAAAATGAAAAATATGTAAAATGTAGTGATGACAGAATGGTAAAAATGTGGGTTAGTGCTTATTTATTCCATTAATTGATTATTTGACTGTTTATAAAGAAAGTTGCTTTATTTCTTTAAACATCTTCAAAAGATGACTTTTTCTTATCACATTATAGCCAAAAGAAGCAGAGAACTTCGTTGTCCTGCATTTGGTTCCTGGTTGACCAGGTATAAATGAGCTTTACAAAAGTGCAAATTAAAAACTGTCACTTCTGTTTACCTCCACCAAAACTTGATTTCCCCCTAGCTATTAATTTAAAGTTGCCTTTCCTGCAGCTGCAATATTTTGAATAACACACAGAGTTTGTGTTGATTTTTGAATGTTTGTTTATATCTAGGGGTAATGGAAAATGTAAATCCCGTGTAACCTTATTCACTGCACCTGTATCATATTATTTCATTTTCCCCAAAGTCCTTTAATTCTAACTGAACACCAGCAGTATTTTTAGTCACTCCTTCTTTAACATACTTGGAAAACGATTTATCAAGCTGAACTGTCTTTAGACGTAATTATTGTGAATGTCTGTTTTATTTTATCATGGTGGTTCACATGGCTCTGATGTTCAGTTTGTATTTTTGGAATTGCTTTACTTAGAATTAAAACAGACCAACATTAAATGTGTGTATTTTTTAAAGAGCTAATGAGTTTTGCTTCTGTATTTGCTTGAAAATACACACTAGTGCCTTAGTTGACTACTTTTACTTAAAGCTAGGGAGGTAAGGATTTTCTAAGTTCTCTGCTGATATGATTACTTGAGTTAATCTTTATGAAACTTTGTTGTTTTCCTCTTGTTCCCCAGTATATTAGTAACTGTTGCATGTTCATTTTAAATCTTTTTTTAAAAAATAAGATACATTTAGCCATTTGTACACTTTATATTTGAAAGACAGCATGTCTCTATTTACCCTGCCCTCAAACTCCAACAATACTTCAGTCTTCCCAAATGTTTCTTTTCTTTGTATATAAATAGAAGGTATCATGGTTCACCTAAAAGGATTTCCTATTTTTCTAGAAAGCTCTGTCCTTAGATGATAGAAAAGCTGTAAAAATAATATACCTTACTCAATTTAATCCCATTTGTATTCAGAACAAATATATTTAATACACAAAATGTAAAGCTGTGGCAAATGGATGGTCATGATTTGGAGGAGTGATTGGTTGTGAAAACATGTAGAGAAGTAGTCAGCACATGCGTCTTGGTTGCCACTGGTTCCTTGTAGATGTTGTTTGGTCCTTAGTGCTTTTGTGTATGACCTAGGCTTAGATAATTAAAATTAGTTCATATTTTTTATTCTACCAAGCCAATTCAGCCCACTATTAATTATGTCTTGGACTAAAAAGAAAAATTGTTGACAATATCTGAGTGAATTATCTGACAGCTAGTTAAAAGTTAAAAACACTTTTGGTGCTGGGAATCACACAGCCTGGTGCATGCTTAGCACATACTTTATCATTGAGCTACACCGCTAGCCCCAAACATAATGTTTTCATAGCAAGCAGAGTAAGTTTAAAAGGAAGCTCATAGCCAGATGTGGTGGGCATGCCTGTAATTCCAGTACTTGGGAGGCAGAGACAGGAGGATCACAGGTTTGATTGAGACTAGTCTCAGCAACTTAGTGAGACCCTGTTTTGGGGGGGGGGCTAGGGATAGGGGTATATCTCAAAGGTGGAATGCCCTTGGGTTAAATCCCCAGTACTCCCCCCACACACACATACATAAGCTTACAGCCAGACATGGTGGTGCACACTTGTAATCCCAGAATTCTAGTACTTGGGGTGCAGAGACAGGAGGATTGCAGATTTGAGATGAGCTCAGCAACTTGGCAAGACCCTGTTTCAAAATAAAAAATGAAAGGGTAGGGGTGTAACTCAGAGGTAGAACCTACTGGCTTCAATCCCTAGTATCAACCAACTAACCAAACAAACAAAAAAAAAAAACTAAGCTCACAATAGTTTTCCCCCACTTTTGGTGGTATTGGTGATTGAAACCAGGGCCTCGTGTATAGTAGGCAAGTGCTCTACTACTGAGCTATATTCTCAGCCTTGCAATTTTGTTTTTTTCATTTTGATATAGGGTCTTGCTAAATTGCCCAAGCTGACTTGGAATCCTCCTTCCTCAGCCTCCCAAGTAGCTGGGATCACAGGCATGCACAATACCTGGTTTCAAAAAGAGTTTTTTAAAGAAATTGACATTTTAAACATTTTGCTAGAATAGTGTTTTTGAATTATTTTCAAAAATTATTTTACATTGCCATTTTGTATTTATATAAATCATGAAGCCGGGCGTGGTGGCGCACGCTTGTAATCCCAGTACTTTGGGAGGCAGAGACCGGAGGATCCGCGAGGAGGCGGAGACCGGAGGATGTGCGAACCCGGATGCTCCGGTCTCCGTGGCCAGCCTCAGCTCTCTCTCTCTCTCTCCCTGTCTCTCTCTCTCTCTCTCCTTAGTGAGGCCCTCCGCAACTTCGTGAGACCCGGTTTCAAAATAAAGTATAAAAATAGGGCCGGGGGTGTAGCATGGAGGTAGAACGCCCCTGGGTTCAATCCCCGGTACCGCAAAAAAAAAAAAATCATGATTTGTAAATGTAATGATACATTTATATAAGTAAATAAATTGCATAAGAATTATTCAAAATACGATTTAAATTTAAGTAAGTTGAGCCAGGCGTGGTGGCGCATGCTTGTAATCCCAGTACTTTGGGAGGCGGAGACCGGAGGATCTGGGTTCACGGCCAGCCTCAGCTCTCTCTCTCTCTCTCTCTTTCTCTCCCTGTCTCTCTCTCTCTCTCTCTCTCTCTACCTAGTGAGGCCTTCCGCAACTTCGTGAGA
>PVJS01029493.1:0-24737 GCA_004027185.1 Glis glis
CTCACGAAGTTGCAGAGGGCCTCACTAAGGAAAGAGAGAGAGAGAGAGAGAGAGAGAGAAAGAGAGAGAGAGAGAGAGAGACAGGGAGAGAGAGAGAGAGAGAGAGAGAGAGCGAGCTGAGGCTGGCCGCGAACCCGGATCCTCCGGTCTCCACCTCCCAAAGTACTGGGATTACAAGCGTGCGCCACCACGCCCAGCCACTAAATGAGCTCTTTAGGGGACATTTTATATCTAACTATAACACAGGTATTATGTCCCAATTAGTCTCATAATTTAGTAATCAATAGACGATTATACCATTCCAGTTGGTGAATTTTTTCTTTTTTCTTCCTTTTTTTGGTACTGGGGATTAAACCCAAGGGCATTCTATCTCTTAGCTATACCCCTATCTCCCCTTATTTAATTTTGAGAATTTTGAAGCAGGGTCTCCCTAAGTTTCTGAGGCTGTCCTCAAACCTGTGATCCTCTTGTCTCAGCCTCCCAAATACTGGGATTATAGGCATGTGCCACCATGCCTGACTCAGTCAGTAAATTTTATATGCTTTGCTTCTTCCAAAAGGTGACGTTCTTGAATACAAATAATGTTATATGAGATAACATAATAACTTATAAAGCATTTTATAAATCTATGAATTGTGGTGTTTATACATACGAGCAGGGTAGGCAGAACAAATTAAGATAGTAGTGCCCAACTCAGAATTGTGTCACTTAATTTCAATGAAGTGAGATCTCTGCCCTATCATAGAAGAGCTCAGCGGACACAGTTTGCTACCAAGTGGTGGTGGGTCCTCCTGGTGTGGTTCTGTATTGGGGCTCAGAGTTGATTGCTGCTGCTGGCACACTGGTGTCCTGTGAGGGTGGGAGCCAGGTCCCCATTAGTGAGAAGTTAATGTGGGGCTCATGGCCTGCTGGCCTGCACTGTGTTCCTGTGCCCATTGAGGAAGCACTGCTGTGACCGGGCAGAGAGAGTTGGTGGCATTCTCAGGCAGACCCATCCTGCCTCCATAGTGGAATCATTTTGCCTGAGCATCTTCACGGAATACAAATAGTTGTGCTCTGTCTGGGCCCATGTTAATAGCCCATTTCATCCACCTGTCTCTTCCCCAAATATGCTTGTCACCAGTCCTCTGATCATTCTTCTTTCTGGTCCCTGGCCTTCTGGCTAACTTTGTAGTCTGCGTATCATGCCATCTTTCCTCAGCCAAAGTGGACCTTGGATATAATAGAAAGGTTCTGCTACAGTCTCTTTTCACATACCTTCAAGTGGATACAGAGCTATCACAGTCCACTTATGAAACTGGAGGGTCCGTTGGAACTCGGCGTTGGGGTCCTCAGACCTTTCTGTGTGCTGTGTACCTCGTCTTCGCTTACGGTGTGGTTCTCTGACTCTTTCTTGTTAGCGCTCCCACTTTTCACCTAAGAGACTTAGTGCAACCCTAAATCCAGTGCTATCACGATTTTTTTTTTTTTTGCGGTACTGGGGATTGAACCCAGGGGCATTCTACCTCCGCGCTACACCCCCGGCCCTATTTTTTTATACCTTATTTTGAAACCGGGTCTCACGAAGTTGCGGAGGGCCTCACTAGGTAGAGAGAGAGAGAGAGAGAGAGAGAGAGACAGGGAGAGAGAGAGAGAGAGCTGAGGCTGGCCACGAACCCGGATTCTCCGGTCTCCGCCTCCCAAAGTACTGGGATTACAAGCGTGCGCCACCACGCCCGGCTGCTATCACGATTTTGAATTTTTTTTTTTCTGTCTTAGCCTGGCAGCTGCAAGAGATTCAAG
Source organism: Glis glis (assembly GCA_004027185.1). Taxonomy (NCBI): domain Eukaryota; kingdom Metazoa; phylum Chordata; class Mammalia; order Rodentia; family Gliridae; genus Glis; species Glis glis. The sequence goes on from PVJS01029493.1 coordinate 1,783, forward strand.
ATACTTTTTTTTTTTTGATGGACATAGAGAAATCTCAGAGTTTCAATCTTAGTCTGGAATCAAGAATTTAGAGATTGAGTATGCAATTCTTTGTTTACATCCTCTTTTCTAGTCTCTAAGCCTTGACTCTCTGTGAGCCCTTTGGTATCCTTCTAATAAACCTTTTCCAACCAGAGTTGATGTCTTGTGCTCGTAACTAAGAATTCAAACAGTTAAAGACATTGATGTTAGGAGATGAATACAGGAAACAGGATCTCAAGAACCCGTGAGGATAATAAATAGGTTAGGTAGCTCGGAAGTTTCTTGGGTTCCATTAATTTTTAAATACTAATTAATTTTTTTTGGCGGTACCGGGGTTTCAACCCAGGGGCATTCTACCTCCGAGCTACACCCCCAGCCCTATTTTTTATTCTTTATTTTGAAACAGGGTCTCACTAAGTTGCGGAGGCCTCACTAAGTAGCTGAGGCTGGCCATGAACCCGGATCCTCCTGTCTCAGCCTCCCAAGTACTGGGATTACAAGCGTGCGCCACCACGCCTGGCTCTAATTAATTTTTAAATGAGTGATTGTTGCCTGTGATCACCAGAATGAAGTTCTTTTCAAGCTAAACAACATTGCTGTAAGTAGTCATCCTGTATCCCCAGTGTGGAATTCCCATATCCTTCAAACTTCAAAGGCAGTGATAATAGGTCCCCCAAATCTTCAGTGGAAACTTCATCTTAGTGAGCACAGGTAACGATTTCATCATTTTATTAATTAGTTAGCATTTTGAAAATTAATGGGACCTGAGTCTTTACATGTCTAGGTTCTTGGTTGCAAGTAAGAGAAACCACTCTGGTTGGGGAAGGAATTTATTGGAGGAATATTGAGGGGCTCACAGAAACCCTGAGAGGCTTGAATGCCCTAAAAAGGGGAGTAAACTAAGGCAACTCTGGAGAGCCAAGAAGAGGCCCCTCCCTCATCGTGTGTGTGTGTGTGTGTGTGTGTGTGTGTGTTTTAGTTACTGGAGATTGAACCTAGTAGGTGTTGTACCTCTGAGCTATACCCTCAGCCATTTTATTTATTTTATTTTGAAACAGGGTCTCCCCTAAGTTACTGGGACTGGCCTCGAACCTGTGATCCTCCTGTCTCAGCCTCGTAGATACTGGGATTATAGGCATCCGCCACCATGCCCTGCCTGACTCTCATCTTTTATAGGATTGTTTGACCACAACGCCAGTGGTTCTTACCACTGCTCTAGCAGACCACCATTTCCATGGGACACGGCTGCCACCACTGTGATCATTGGAAACCACTCTTGCTAACTCTGAATGAGGTCAAAGCACCTCTTTGTTCTTGTGTGGTTATCTTCATGTTCAAAGTCTGAGTGGAGGCAGAGTTTAAGTCCCACACAGTATACTGGCTTCTGGTTTGCACAGCATGAGAGGGGGCTTCCTTAGGGAGAGGGCAGGCATTATGTAGTAGGAGGCTGGTCATTTCTGTGGTGGGAATTATAGTCCTTTGCACCACTTATATGCAGGATGCAATTCTTCCTTTCCAATTTGTATGCCTCTTCTTTTTTCTTGCTTTATTGTATTCACTAGGATCTTCAGTACAATGTTACAGTACAATATGTTGGGAGGATGAATACCCTTTTCTTCCTCCTGATCGAGGGAAACCATTTAGTCTTTCACCATGAAGATTGGTATTAGCTCTTGGATTTTCATAAAGACTTTAATCAAGTTGAGGAAGTTTTTGTCCATTAATCTTGTGCTGAGAGCTTTTATAATGAATGAATGTTAAAATATTGTCGAATTCTTTTCTTCTATTGCGATAATATGTGTCTGTTGATTATTTGTGAATTATACTGATTGAATTTTTGTGGATGTGTAGTACTGAGGATTGAATGAGGACATTCTACCACTGAGTACACCCTTGACCCTTTTTATTTTTTGTTTTTGAAACATGGCCTCACTAGGTTGCTGAGAGTCTCATTACATTGCTGAGGCTGTCCTTGAACCTGTGGTCCTCCTTTCAAATACTGGGATTACAGGAGTGTACCACCACACTCTGCTGATTGAATTTTTTTATGGTACTGGGGATTGAACCCAGGGGCATTCTACCTCTGAGCTACACCCCCAGCCCTATTTTTTTTTTTATTCTTTATTTTGAAACAAGGTCTCACTAAGTTGCAGAGGGCCTCACTATGTAGCTGAGGCTGGCGGCAAACCCGGGTGCTCCGGTCTCAGCCTCCCAAGTACTGGGATTATAAGCGTGCGCCACCACGTCCGGCTTCTAATTGAATTTTTAATGTTGGACAGATCTTACATCACTTGTTCATGATGTGTTGTCCTTTTTATATAGCATTGAATTGAGTTTTCTTAAATATTTAGTAGAATTCACCAATGAAAACATCTGGATCTGAAGTTTTTTTTGTAGGAAGGTTTTGGACTATGAATTTAATTTCCTTAATAGATATGGGAATATTTGGACATTGATTTCTTGAATAATTCTAGGCAGTTTGTGTCTTTTAAGAAATTTGTCCATTCCACCCAAGATGTTGAATTTATTGGCTTACAGTCATTCATAATTCCCTGTGATCCTTTTGAAGCTTGTAGGATGTGTAATGATGTTTCCTCTCTCATTTCTGATGCTGATAATTTGTGTCTTTCTCTCCTTGTTTTTCTTGGTCAGTATGATTAGAAATTTATCTCTTTTGATCTCTTTGCTCATTGTTTTTCTCTCCATTGATTCTTCTTTCTGTATTTATTTCCTTCCTTCTACTTATGTGGAATCTAATTTGCCCTTCTCTTTTCAGTTTTTTAAGGTAGAAGCTTAGATCATTGATTTGACACTTTTCTTTCTTTCTTCTTTTTTCACAGGAGCATGTGATGCTGTAAGTTTCCCTGGGAAGCCATGTCTTTGCTGCTTCTCACAAATAGTGACACATTGTGTTTTCATTCGATTCAGAATGTTGTCTGATTCTCTTTTCACTCCTCTCTTAACCCATGCATTGTTTAATTTCCAAATATCTGGAGATTTCCCAGATTGCTTTCTAAAATTTTAGTTCCTTATATTTCTGCTATCTTTGGCTTTTTGATATGCTTTCTGGGAGGTCACCACTTGAGTTGGAGAAGAAGGCATTGGTTTGAGCCCACACTGTATGTGAGGAGTCACAGGCTCCCTGGAACATAGGCTGATGGGCAGGTGTGTGTGTGGACTCTGGGCTGCTCTTTCATGACTGGTGCATGAGAAATGGGACCAGCTCTGCTGCTACCACTGCTGTGTCCCAAAAATTCTGATCTGACCAAAGATCAGAATTTGTGAAAAGTCTGCCTGCTAGGCAACTAAACCCCAATTCCCATTTACCACAAGGCACCTCAGAACTCTGGCAGCCAGGCATCCACCCTTACATGGAAAACAGAATCTTCTTCATAGGAATTGAATGGCCCCAGAGACGGTCCTCATGCCAGATCTAAACTCCTTGTGAGAAGAGCTGAAGATGGATTCCTGGATCGCCCTGCTAGATGAGTAGTTATGTACAACAGAGGAGGTAGCCATCTTTGGTTTCCCCAGCAGTAGTTACAAAGGCAGCTACTTTATGGCTCATATCATGTTTCCTGTTGGCTGTCTGTATTCAACACACAACTTTAGACTTGTTCCCTGAATTTGACATCGCAATATTTATGGGAATAGAGAGCTATTAATTTTAATATGTATGTAGATGACCCACAGATGAGTAGGATCTTCCCTTTAAAAGGTGGAACTCTGTTCATGTCAAGATTGATCTATTAGATGCAATATTTATTTATTTATTGGTACTGGGAATTGAACCCAGGGATTTCCTACCTCTGAGCTATACCCCCAGCCCTATTTTATTTTTTATTTTGAAACAGGGTCTCACTAAGTTGCAGAGGGCTTCGTTAAGTTGCTGTGGCTGGCCACAAACCTGTGATCCTCCTGTTTCAGCCTCCCCAGTACTTGGATTACAGGCATGCTCCACAGTGCTCAGCTGTAGTCTTATTTTTAAAGGGTCAGCCCCTTCCTCAGGCCTCCATATATGAAGGTGTCACTAAGAACCTTACTAGTATGTACTGCAAAGACGAGGGGAGTAAGGAGATGGGGTTAGCATGGAGGTACACCAAGAGATGTTGTGTGCACATGTGAATATATCACTTGAATCTCACTATGATGCGTAGTTATATTGCACCAATAAAATTATAAAATTATAATAAAATAACATTTAAAAATAACATAGACTTTTAAATAACAACAACAAAATGTATTGTGGTGCTCTGGATAAGAAAAGTATAAAAGATAAAACCTAAGGAAATGTGAATAAAGTATGGGCTTTGTTAAAAAAAAAAGCTGGCATGGCTGCACGTGCCTATAATTTCACTACTTAGGAGGCTGAGACAGGAGGGTTGCAGGTTTGAGGCCAGCCTCAGCAACTTAGTGATACCCTCAGCAACTTAGCAAGGCCCTGTTTCAAAGTAAAAAGCACTGGGTGTGTAGCGTGGAGGTAGAATGCCCTTGGGTCCAATCTCTAGTATCCCCCCAAAAGAAGGGCCAGTCCCTAAAATGTGAATGGTAGTTTGCTGGGTGACTGGATTACAGGTTTTTTTAATTTTCTTCTCGGTGCACTTCTGTGTTTTCTAACTTCTCTACAGTGAACACATAATACTTTTCTGTTCCGATAAAATATTTTTACATTTGAAAGGTAAAACTAATACAACTGTGAAACAACTATGCATATCAGCTCTATTCAGTGAGCGTGACGAGGTCTAAGCACTCTGAAGCTAATGATTTCACAGCAACCTGAGTTGGTCAGGATTGCCTCTAAAGGGTTTTCAAGCCTTTCATAAAGTCAGTCTTGACTTGTCCTTGAAGAACAATTGCAGGAGTCCCCAGAAAGGCCTTCTGGCTCTATTCCACAGGTCAGATTCCTTAAGAAAGGTAAAGTTACAGAGTAGTTGTGAGCTCTCACAGGCCGAGTATTATTTCTTCTGCTTGCCCTCCTTCTCCTGCCCCCATGCACTGCTGACCATATTCTTGCTGGTGGAGGGGCAGAAGATTTTACATGATTTCCCACTACCTCTCTTTTAGAGAGGAGACAGGTGCGTATGTTGTATTTGTCCACTAACCCAGTTGTTCCCCCTCTGTTCTGTCCACAGGCAGCTGGCTAAGAGTCTTGGGCAAGCTGGCGAAATTGAGCCCGAGACAGAAGGGATACTAACTGAGTATGGCGTGGATTTCTCTGATTTCTCTTCAGAAGTTCTAGAATGTCTCCCTCAAAGCCTGCCCTGGACAATTCCACCAGAGGAGTTCAGCAAAAGAAGAGATTTAAGGTAAACACCTGGAACCCTTTAAGAACAACTGAATTCTGCTTTTCTGCCTCCTAACCTAACTTTCCTAGGGGCTGAGCTCAGATGTTTCCATCTTTCCACCAACGCTCAAATTCAGTCACGAGGGAAGTGCTTCTTAAGCACTTAAGAAGCAAATTGTGGCTTCCGAGGTAAATCCAGCCCACTACCTTTTTATGTACAGCCCATGAGCTAAGAATGGTTTTTACATTTTTAAATGGTTGGAAAAAATTAAAACAATATTATTGCATGAAAATTATATGAAAGTCAAAATTCAGTGTCCATAAAAAGTCGCATTGGAGCACATCCATGCGTACTCATTTATGTATTGCTCATGGCTGTTTTGTGCTAGCTACAACTGCAGAGTGGAGTAGTTGCAAGAGAGACCATGTGGCCTGCAAAGCTGGAAATATTTACCATCTGGCCTTTTCCTGAAGTTTGCTGACTACCATTCTAGACCATTCTAATTTCAAAAGGTACAGGTGCCACTCTTTTCTCCTTGCTGTACCCATAGGTCTGGTCAAATAAAGGCAGTATTATCTGGTTAGAAGTGCTTCCTCTAATTGGGCCTCTCTAGGCACAGAGCAAAGGATTCAAGACTTCTGAGCTTGGAGCCTCATTTTAAAGCTTTACTTTTAGGTCTGGAATTTGTTGGAAAGTACTTTTGTGGTATTTTTATAACAACATCTTCTTTGAAGATGTTTCTTCATTGTGGGATGTTAGTTCTTTTCTGATATTTCTTCTTCAGAATTTGGTTTCAGTACTGGCATTCATTTTGGATGCCACATGGAGATACTTAGAACCAAGAAAGTTTTCATACAGCCCACTGGGGCTGTGGAAGGTTTTTGCTAAGGTTATCCCATGTCAGAGCCTCCTCCACCACGCTTGCTCACTCCGCGCAGCTGAACTTACCGTACCTTTGGCTCTGGGTCTCCGTAACTCCGCTGAGTTTGAGAGTACTCCTCTGCCCCCTCTTACCATTGCATCTTTTTGGAATTTATTGCCCCTTCCTTCCTTCCTTCCTTCCTTCCTTCCTTCCTTCCTTCCTTCCTTCCTTCCTTCCTTCCTTCCTTCCATAGGCAAAGAAAAGGAGACAATTAGTTCCCTTTCCTACTTGTCAGTGTGGCTGATGCAACACATATATATTTGAAGTCAGCTGACCCACGTCGCAGTCCTGGACATCAGTAGTCACCCACTTCGCTGAGCTCCTGCTGGTGCACAGGGCGTTATCTCCTCAGGGCTTTCAGATCTGGGACTGCTAACCTTAACCTCTCTGAACCTTTGTTTTCTTATATACAAATTGAGGGGTTTGCTTGCTGAGATCTTTCCCTGAATTTAGGAGTCTATAAAACAATTTAATAAGAAAAGGTCAGAATGAATGACAAAACCTTATTGTTTCAAGAATATTTTAGTATAGATATTCTATAGTACTGATCAAAAATTTGAATGTACTTAGTCTTTCCCCCAAAAAGACTCTGCTTCCAGGAATCTGCCCTGCTTAAAGAAGCATACAAAGATATATGTACAAGGTATTCATTGCTGCCTTATTGTAAAAGTGAAACACTGGGGAAAAGTACTAATGTCTATTAATAAAGTAATGGCTTAATAACCTATAGTATATCCATATGCTTACCTTCCCTCCAGATCTGCAAAAAGAGGCTAGATCCATGTGAACTGTCCTTGAAATGTCACCATCAAATATTGTTGAGTGAAAGAAGCAAATTTTAGAATAATATATGGGCTTATTTTTATAAAGTAATATATAAAAACTATATTAATACATATATATCTACAGATATGAGTATACATATTATAGACACATAAAAGTATATATGTACAGGAAAGAATCTGGAAGGAAATAAATCAAACTGTTAACATAGTGATTACTGTGGGGACTGGATTCTGTGGAGTGGTAAGAAAGTAGGGAAGCAATGCTTTTCTTTTCATTTTGTGTACTGCTAAGTTTTTGGAAAAATACTTTTAAATAACTTTATGATAAAAATCATAAATACAAATGTCAGGAAACAGATGTACTCACATTTCTCTAGCCTTTCTCCTAGCCTGCAGATAAACACTAAGCATTTCAACAGTCGTGGGGCCCAGTATTGCTCCAAGCTCCCCTCTCCTGGTTCCATCTTGCCATTGCTTTGTCCTGCAGTGCTTCTGGCTTAGACCACAGACTAGGAGGCCTTGCTCTGTGGAAGTCATTTCTTAAAGAGTACCTGTGTGTTCTGTGAAGGAATCCAAGGGTAGGGGACTTATGGATGCCCTCTGCCATTAGGGAGGTAACACAGATCTTTTTTGGCAGGGGGGTATTGGGGATTGAACCCAGGGGCATGCCACCTCCGAGCTATACCCCAAGTCCTTTTTATTTTGAAACAGGATTTCGCTAAGTTGCTGAGGCTGGCCTCAAACCTGTGATCCTCCTGTCTCGGCCTCCCAAGTACTGGGGTTACAGTCATGTGCTACCATGCCTGGCTGGGATCTTTTTTTTTTCTACTTTAACCTCCAAACATTTTTTCCCCTGTCTGTTATCCCCAGGATTATATTTCTAAAATTCGAATCTTATTTTTTTATTCTTTTGCATTCAAAATCTTTAACTGGCTGAGACTAAAGTCACATCCTGACACAGCTCTTGTCCTGATGCGCTAGAGTCCTTGGAGAGAATCTGCTGGTCTTGACTCACTAGCAGGGGCAACCAGTGCCCCTGTGTGCGCCTAGATCAGAAACATTCCCCACCCCCACCCCCAAAGAGGAAACTTGCTTTAGACACAGTCCCCAAAGATACTTTCTGAAAATTAAAAAAAAGAATATGGTTAAAATAAACAAAATCTTTCAACTGCTTCCTGATACTAAAGTAGTAATCTCTAAACATTGTTGAATATCTATTCCTACTAATGTACATCTTTATTTTAAAATGTACTACTTTACTACTCTCTTATTTGCATTATAAACATAAATAAAATGAAATGAGAATGAAATAAGTTATTAAATATTTTAATTTTACTTACAAAAGGTAGAGAAGACTGTTCATATGAATAATTTTACTTGTGGTGAAAGCAATTTGATTGACTACTCATTTTTATTATTTTTAAATTCCTATTTAACAACTTGTAATATGGAAATCCAAAGGTGTAAGTTCTATATATTTTGATACTTGGTTTTAATGGTTATAAATGATAGAAGATACATCATTAGAAGATGTCAGCTGACCTTACTAAATCATTTTTCAATTTGCTGGTTACATTCCAATTCATTTTGAAGTCCAGCTCATAAATTCCCATGTTTCCTGACGTCAGTCAGTTCTTATAGACTAATTGAAAGGTGCTGCATTTGCATTTTTAGATTAAAGGTTTTTTTTTTTTTGGATGGGTTTATAATCCTCAGTTACTCTTCAGGTGGCGTCTTAAAAACTAGTTAGAAGCTGAGTGTCTGGCACAAGCCTGTAATCCCAGTACTTTGGAGGCTGAGACAAGAGGATCACAGGTTCAAGGCCAACCTGAACAACTTAGTGAGACTCAGCAACCTACTGAGACCTGTTTCAAAATAAAAAATAAAAAGGGCCGAGGGGATAGCTCAGAGATAGAATGCCTTTGGGTTCAAGCCCCAGTACAAACAAAACAAAACACTAGTTAGAAAATTCTGTTAGGAAGTTTAGGTGTATACATATGGACAGTTTTGTAGTTTATACACTTAGATCATTTTAGGCCTCAAACCATATAGTAGTAGAACCATTTCAACATATCTATTTTTGAGAAATGTTATCCTCAAAACACAAATGTTGCCGGGCGTGGTGGCGCACGCTTGTAATCCCAGTACTTTGGGAGGCGGAGACCGGAGGATCTGGGTTCGCCGCCAGCCTCAGCTCTCTCTCTGTTTCTTCCTGTCTCTCTCTCTCTCTCTCTCTTTCTCTCTCTCTCTCTCTCTCTCTCTCTCTCTCTCCATAGTGAGGCTTCCGCAACTTCGTGAGACCCGGTTTCAAAATAAAGTATAAAAAATGGGGCCGGGGGTGTAGCGTGGAGGTAGAACGCCCCTGGGTTCAATCCCCGGTCCGCAAAACAAAAACAAAAACAAAAAAAAACCCACAAATGTTTTGTTTTCAAAACATGGTAACTTTTTCTCAATGTTAAAATGCCATCTTTACCTTGAAGGGACAGATTGAATGTGTTTATTTTTTCTCAGTATCTGCTGGGTAGCATGTGATCAGCAGGCATTTCTTTGACATCATAATGCAGCTGGGGATGAACTCATGTCAGGAGCAGAAGTGCCAGCTCTGCCATTTTTCTGGTGTTACCAGTAATATTGGTATTATTAGTTCAATATTATGTTCAGCCTCTGGATCATTGCAGTAATCTTTTTATCTACTTGCCTGTTTTATAAGGATGAGTTTAACACTAGATGATATCCATAGGTCCATATATGGTTATGGACCTATGGTTAACGTCCATTAGTCGCAGTTGGCTGGAAGCACAGGAGCCAACGAGAGCGCCGCTGCCTCTTGTTCTGGAATGCCGACTCTTTGCTCTGTGCACCTCCCTTACATCCTGACCCACACACCTAGTGAGGACACTGCAGCTAACTCATGTTTATGTAGTCATGGTTAACTTCTTACTTTTTACTTTAAAAAATTAATACATAAACATAAGTCTAGAGCCAGGTGTGGTGGCACACCCCTGTAATCCCAGTACTTGAGAGGCTGAGATAGGAGGATCACAGGTTCCAGGCCAGTGCATGGTAACTTAGCAAGACCCTGTTTCAAAATAAAAAATAAAAAGGACTGGGGGCATAATTCAGAGGTAGAAGGCCCCTGGGTACCCCCCCACGAAGTCTAGAAATATGTTGAAGTGTTTGGATCTGATTAGCTTTTCTTTTTCTTTGACTGGTGTTATAATAGATTTATTCAGTTTTCAACAAATATTTATTGAATACCATGTCTGGATACTGGGAATACAGTAGTGAACAAAAATAGATATGGTCTCTGCTCTTATGGCACTCAGTCTCGTTGCAGAAGAACGTGAATCAGATGCATTAAGAAAGAGCCAGACAGAGAATTGCAGTGGAGGAGAGAGGTACTTGGTGTAAGCATTTGTATTAGTGTGATTTCTTCTGCTCAGAGGTCTGATATCTTCAAAGAAATTTTTCTCTCTGTGTGTGTGTGTGTGTGTGTGTGTGTGTGTGTGTGTGTGTTTGTGTTACTGGGGATTGAACTCAGGGGCATTCTACCTCTGAGCTACACCCGTAGCCTTTTTTATTTTTTATTTTGAAACAGGGTCTCTCTAAGTTGCTGAGGTTGACCTCAAACCTGTGATCCTCCTGTTTCAGCCTCCCAAGTACTGGGATTACAGGCATCAACCACCATGCCTGGCTCAAAAAGAGATTTTTTAAATCAATATTTACATTCCTAAGAAGGATAAAGGAATGATAAAGAATGATAAAGGATTGAGTTCCACTCCTTGCTGAAGATTATGTGCTATATTGAATAAATTAATACATATTCTGTAAACTCTTAAAATCAACTCTTCTTTGTCCTCTTCCTTTTCCTTCTGCCATTTCTCCTAAAACATTTATTTACATATATTGTTTATACATATGCATAATACACATATATATGTATATTTAATTATGCTGAGTATTCAGTTAGCTACTGGAAATGCAAAGACAATTAAGGCTCAGCTCTTCATCTTCAGGGAAACATTCATATTCAGAAACAATACAGCAGAGAATGGCAAGTGCCATATAGGGCATTGGTGCATGAGCTGCGATCTGAGAAATGAGCAAGCCTAGAGAGAACTAGAGTGACTAATGTCGTCCCCATTGTAGAGATAGGCCTTGTGGCAGCAGAAAGGAATGTGTTCCCCCGAGACTCCAGGATCCTTCTCTGAGAGGGCTTGGAGGTCCTAGGGTTTGGTAGCTTCTCCATCCCCTCTCCTGTGTCACCCTTGGCTTGGAGCCTGCAGTGTTACTCTGGCTCTAGCTATGTAAGAACTTCTACAATACCGGTTTAGGTTTGGTATTTGAACAATTATATTTGGAACAGAAAAGTTCCATCAATCTTTAAACTTCATAATCCAATTATGTCAGTAAAATTCCAGTTTTTTAGTCCAGTGGAATTGGGGTAATATTTTGCAAACTGAAGTTGAGAGAAATAGTGTTTATTTTGAAAAGAAAAATGGTTGGTTAGCAATTTTTAAGAAGTAAGGCTGGTGTGAACTCGTAGGGGTGAATTGGCCCTTCTGATTGGGCTCACCATTTTCTGGAACTTTGGCTCCCATCTCTGGAGAATCCCTGCTTGCATGGCCTAGACCTGTAGCTCTCTTTAGCAGGGCATCTGAGGTTAAAAAAAAAAAGTTAAAAGTAACACCAATACTGCAAATCTTGGAGGATCAGAAGATACTCCCAGGAGACTGCTTAAAGGTGGTTGCACCAGAAGCCCAAGAAACCCCAGGGTTATTTCCAAGACTGACTGCAGTTATTTCTCATTTCATTCATATTGTTTCCTTTGTTGCTAAACTGAAATAGGAAACCAAAGCTTAAAAGCTCAATTTAAGTGGAGAATGAAAACCTAAATATTAAAGGGGAAAATACCATGCTAAACTGATTTTTATGTGTTTCCTATAGTTAGTATTATTGTGGGCATTTGAATCACATCACTTTTCAACGAAGCCATGAGCTTCGTTGAAGTGGAGCTAGTTTCTATAGCTTTTTACAAGGGAGTTGTGGTATCTATTTCTTTACTATTCTCTCAATAAAAAGGAAGCCCAGTGACCTCCACCGGACCATTACAAATGTGAAACTTGGCACTTAAAATTGCTTGCTCTAAATTTTCCAATTGCTTTCTCTCTCTCTCTCTTTTTTTCCATTTAATGTCGTTCTGCCAACTAGTGATTTTATTATTATAAACAGGACATTGTATTCACTTTTAAGAAGAAATATGAAGCTGGAGGTAAAATTACAAACTGCAGTTTCTCGGCTGCCAAAATAGAAAACAATGAGCTAAAAATACTGAGCACAGAAAGGGTGTTGTGGTAAGAAATATTGAAATATCTTCAAAGTGGAGCTGTTCCAAAAAGACAGAAATTTCCTCTCACTCCAGGTAAAACCAACCTTGAAATAGCAACTTGAAAGGAGTGTCATATAATACTAACCTCTTGGGTCAACCTTTTATGGGAAAGCTTTCAAACATAACTAACATTAAATGACTAATGATCTTGCTGTTTATCAGGAGGTCCAATATGATTAAATTGCCATTTAGAAAAAGGTTCCTCTGGGCAGGCAGCATGGAAGGAGCACTGGACCTCAGTTCTAGCTCTCCCGGTGACTAGCTGGGTGACTGGGTGCAAATCAGTTACCTTTGGGGAGGGGTGGGGTAAGAGGGAGTAGTTTAATCTTTTGTAAAATTGATTTTTGACCAGTTTAGGATTTTCCAAAAGGTGTTTGTAGGTCATGAGTTCCTTTTGGTTTTAATAGGTATTATGGATAAAAAGGGTTTGTAGCCAAGTATTTTTGGAAAGCGATGGGTTAATAGATTTCTTAAAGCTTTTTCTCATGGATCATCCCATGGAACTGATATTCCATTGAATATATTTTACAAATTGCTGAATAAGACATTTCTAACCATTTTAGTTCTACCACTGCATAACTTTGTGTTTAAAATGACCTTTCTGAGTTAAGAGACATTTCATTCTTGGACTTGAAAGAAAATAGTATTCCATTGGTGACTATCTGCCACATATATCTGAGAAATAAGTACAACTTTGCCCTCCATGGGCCACACATGATAATTATGTAGGAAATTCAAGGGTTGTGCTTTAAATCTTAGCTCTTCCATTGCCAAGGGAACCCTGTCTTTCCTGAACTAGAGGGAAGTAAGATTAAATTGTTTGGCATCAAGTGGAGAAGCTGTTATTGTCATTTGAAACTACTGGCAATATTATTCCTTTCATGTAAATCCCAACTCACTGTTTGTGAATTTACAGGAAATTCATAGATAGTAACAGGGATTAATGGATCCTAAAGTAGATCCACAACTGGACATTCTTAATTGTAAGTATGTACTTTGTTTAGTAATTTTCCAGTCCATAACATTTAAGTTGATAAATAACACTACTGTTAGAGAAGACCAGATATTCAAAGATGAGTAGCTTTTTGTATGAACAGGTGGAAAAATGCCTACTGGTAGAGAAGGGAATATTTGAATTTATTCCCTAAAGATATTTTTATAACATTGTGGAAATATGAATGCCTGGGCAAAATGACTAATTTCTACATATTCTAAATAAAAACCTGTTTGTAAATTGTACTGTAATGATACAGGGAGCTTTTTTTATATAGGCGGCCTATGATTTGGAGCAAACTGGGTATGGAGATAGCTATTTGTCAGGGTGGCAAAGTTTCCTCACTGTTTTTTTACATTGCAGTATTATTCAAATACCATGAAATTCACCCTTTTAAATTGTATAATTTGTTGGTATCTTGCTTATTTACAAAATTGTACAACCATCACCATTATCTTATTCAAGAATATTTTCATCATCCCAAAAAGAAAATCCCATTAACTCTCATTCCCCCCAATCCCTGCCTAGCTTCTAACAACCACTAATCTACTTTCAGTGTCTATGGATTTCCCTATTTCTTTTTTTTTTTTTTTTTTTTGCGGTACCAGGGATGGAACCCAGGGGCGTTCTACCTCCGAGCTACACCCCCGGCCCTATTTTTTATCCTTTATTTTGAAACAGGGTCTCACGAAGTTGCGGAGGGCCTCACTAAGTAGCTGAGGCTGGCCGTGAACCCAGATCCTCCAGTCTCCACCTCCCCAAGTACTGGGATTACAAGCGTGTGCCACTATGCCCGGCTGGATTTGCCTATTTCAAGATAGGCTTTTGTATTTTGTAGCTGGCTTCCTTTACTTAGCATAATGTTTTCAAGATTCATCCATATTGTAGCATTTATTAGAACTTCATTTCTCTTTATGGTGAATAATACTCCATTGTATGAATGTACCACATTTTCTTAATTCATCAGTTGATGGACATTTGAGTTGATTCTACTTCTTTATTGGTATGAATAATGCTGCTTAGAATATTTGTGTACAGGTTTTGATGTGGATATATGTTTTCACTTCTCTTGGGTATTATACCTAGGAATGGAATTGCAGGTCATATGCTCAGTCTATTTAACCTTTTTAGTAATTGTTAAACTGTTTCCAAAGTGGCCGCGCCATTTTGCATTTCCACCAGTAATGTGTAAGGGTCCCAAGTTGCTCTATATCCCCACTGGTACTTGTTATGTGTATTTATGATTATGGCCCTCCTTATGGGTGGGAAGTATTATCTCATTATAAAATTAAGGGCTGGGCGTGGTGGCGCACGCTTGTAATCCCAGTACTTTGGGAGGCAGAGACCGGAGGATCCGGCTTCGCGGCCAGGCCAGCCTCAGCTCTCTCTCTCTCTCTCTCTCCTCGTCTCTCTCTCTCTCTCTCTCTCTCTCTCTCTCTACTTAGGCCCTCCGCAACTTCGTGAGACCCGGTTTCAAAATAAAGTATAAAAAAATAGGGCCGGGGGCATAGCGCGGAGGTAGAACGCCCCTGTGTTCAATCTCCAGTACCGCAAAAAAAAAAATTAATTTATATATGCCAAATACTAGTCATTTATCAGATGTAGTATTGGCAGATATTTTCTTCCATTTTTTGTTGTCTTGAATTTTCTTGATAGTGTTTTTAGAAGCACAAAAATTTCTAAATCTGATGAATGCCAGTTTATCTAATTTTTCTTAGATTGACTATCTTTTTGATGTTATATCTAAGTAATCATTGGCTAAAAGATCACAAAGATTTACATATATGATTTCTTCTAAGAGTTTTATAGTGTTCTTATATTTGTGCTTATGATCCATTTTTAGTTAATTTTTATAAGCAATATGAGGTAGGGGTCCATCTTCATTCTTTTGCATGTGTATATCCAGTTGTCCCAGCACCATAGGAAAAGACTATTGTTTGAAAAGATGATTCTTTCCCCACTGAATTGTCTTAGCATCATTGCTGAAATCAGTTGATCATAATTATTGTATAGGTTCATTTATGTACTCTGAATTCCATTCCATTTATCTATATGTCTGTATTTATGCTAATACCACACGTCTATATTACTATAACTTTGTAGTAAGATTTGGTATTGAGAATCACAAGTTTTTCAACTTTGCTTTATTTCCCCATCCCCAAGATATTTCACTATTCTGGATCCCTTGCATTTCCATTTGAATTTTCGGATCAGTTTGTTAATTTCTGGGGGAGAAGAGGAATGCATCCAAAATTTTGGTAGGGATTACATTGAATCTGTAGATCAATTTGGGTAGTATTGCCAACTTAACAACAGTAAGTCTTCTATCCCATGAATATGTGGTGTCTTTTCATTTATTAGGTCTTTAATTAATTTCAATGATGTTTTGTAGTTTTCAGTAAATAAGCTTGTACTTTTTTAGTTAAATTTATTCCAATGTATTTTTGATGCTATTATAAATGAAATTATTTTCTTATTTTCATTTTCAAATAGTTCATTGCTAATGTTTAGAAATACAGTTGATATTTGTATATAGATCTGGTATCCTGCAACCTTGGAGGACTCTTTATTAGCTCTAATGGTTTTTCTTGAATACCTTAACTTTTCTTTATTGAGAAGTTCATGTCATCTGCAAATAGAGATAGTTTTAATTCTCTCCCAATCTGGATGCCTTGTATTTCTTTTTCTTGTCCAATTGCTGAAGCTAGAACCTTCATTACAACACTGAATGGAAATGACAGGAGTAGACTTCCTTGTCTTATTCCTGATCTTGGAGGGAAACCAGTCTTTCAGCATTAGTTGTGAACTGTAGGGACTTTGTAGATAACCTCTATCAAGCTTAAAGTGTTTCCTTCTGGTACATGATTTTCTTATGAAAGAGTATTAGATTTTGTCAAGTGGGGTTTCATTGTCTATTGAGATAGTCATGTGATTTTTGTTCTTTAGTAATATATTTTATGATTAACTTTTGCATTTTGAGCCAACCTTGAATTCATTGGTTAAATCGTGATTGGTCATGGTGTATAATCCATTTTATGTTACTGGATTTGGTTTACTAGTGTCCTTTCAAGGACTTTTACATCTATATTTCTAAGAGATGTTGACCTATTGTTTTCTTGTGATTTCTCTGTCTAGTTTTGATATGAGGATGACACTGACTTATAAAATGAGTTTAGGATGAGTTTGAAGAATTGGTGTTAATTCTTCTGTCCCTTCTGCTCTTCTATGTGGAATATGGTTTAATTATTAATTTAATCTATTATAGATCTGTTAACTTTACCATTTCTTCTTAAGTCAGTTTCAGTAGTTTGTCTTTTGAGAAATTTATTCTTTGTATCTAGACTTATAATTTGTTGGCATACAATTGTTTGTAGTATTCCCTTATAATTGATTTTATTTCTGTGAGGTGGGTAGTAAGGTCTTCTCTTTCACTTAAGAGTTTTGTAATTTGAGTCTTCTCTCTTTTTTTCTTGGTCAGTTTAGCTAAAGGTTTGTCAGTTTTCTTAATCTTTGCACATAACCAACTTTCAGTTTTGTTTTCCCTCACATTTTTCCATTCTCTATTTCATTCATTTCTGTCCTAATTTTTTATTATTTCTTTATGCTTGCTTGGGTCTGGCTTGTTGTTCTTTGGCTAGTTTCTTAATGTAGAAGTTTATGTAACTGAGTTCAGACCTTTCTACTTTTTTATAGGCATTTACAACTACACATTTCCCTCTAAGCACTGTATTTGCTGCATCCCATTAATTTTGATAGGTGTGTTTTTGTTTTCATTCATCTTAAAATGTTTTCTAATTTCCTTCAAGCTTTCTTCCTTAACCCACTGGTTATTGAGGGACATGTTATCTAATTTTCATACACTCGTGATTTTCCCAAGTTTTCTTATGATATTAATTTTTAATTCGATTCTATTTTAGTTGGAGACAATATTTTGTATGATTTCAGTCTTCTAAAATTTATTGAAACTCGTTATATGTCACCTGAGAAGGATATGTATTTTGTTATTGTTAGAGTATACTATAAATATTTGTTGATCTAGTTGATGGATAATTCTCTTAAAGCTTCGTATTTCCTTATTGATCTTCCATTTAATTGTTCTCTCTACTAATGAAAGTTGTAGAGCTTGGTGTGGTGGCTCATACCAGTAATCCCAGTACTTGGGAGGTTGAGACAGGAGGATCGCAGGTTCAAGGACATCCTCAGTAAGTAGTGAGACTCTCATCAACCTAGCGAGACCCTGTTTCAAAATAAAAATAAAAAAAATAGGGCTGGAGGTGTAGCTTGGAGGTAGAATGCCCCTGGGTTCAATCCCCAGTAACACACACACCACACACACACACACACACACACACACACACACACACTTGTATATTAAAGTCTCCAAGTATTACAGTTGAGTCCTATATTTTTCCTTTCAGTGTGTGTGTGTGATATTGGGAATTGAACCTAGGGATATTCTATGTCTGAGCTATATGCCTCAGCCATTTTATTTGTTTGTTTTTTTAATTTGAAACAGGTTCTCGCTAATTTACCCCATGCTGGCCTTGAAGCTGCAGTCCTCCTCTCTTAGCCTCCCCAGTTCTGGGATTACAGGCGTGTACCATCACACCTGGCTGGTTTCATATATTTTGTCATTCTGTTGTTTGGTGCATATATGTTTATAATTGTTGTCTTCTAGATGGATCACCTCTATTAACATTATAAAATGTCCTCCTTTGTCTCTAACAATATTTTTTGTCTGGAATTCTATTTCATCTGCTATTTAGCTACTTCAGCTCTCTTTTTGTTATTGTTTGTATAATTATGTCTTTATGTCATGAATCTTAAATACCATAGTAAGGCAACACTGGACATCAGATCACACCCCCTCCTTTCTCCGAGATGTGTTGTTGGTATTTTTTTGTTTGTTTGGTTAGTTGATTGTTTTTATTTTTGTTTTTGCTGCTGTTTGTTTTTTCTGACTCTCCTGAATTAATTCTGTAGATTCTGTGTTGTGGTCTGAATGTTTGTGTCCTCTTAAATTCATATGTTGAAATCTTCACTCCCAAGTTATACGATTAGGAGGTGGGACTTTGGGTTAGCTGTTAGTTCATGAGGACAGAGCTCTCACAAATGAGACAAGTGTCCTTAAAAAGGGACTCGAGAGAAACCCTACCTCTTCTACCATGTAAAGACATGGCAAGAAGGTGTCATCTATGAGGAAGCAGGTCTCTGCCAGACACCAAATCTGCTGTACCTTAATCTGAGAGAAATAAACCTCCCAATCCCTGACGTTTTGTTATAGTAGTCCAAATGGACTGAGATAGTCTGTATTCTTTGCCTTGTAAGGCTGCTAAAGTTTCTGCTTGGTTAGCTTAGTGGTCATCTAATGAATGAAGAGAGATTTCCTTAAATATTTGAAAACAGTAAGTCTCCCATCCTTTGTTGAGTGCCTTTTTATGTGTTGGGGCATACCTTTATTGCTCAGGCATGTGCTTTACAACTCTGCTGTAGCCTGTACTTCCTGCCTGTACAGAGCCGGAAGGTTAGCCAGAAGTAAGAACTTAAGGCTTCTCAGGTCTTTCCTGGGCATGTGCACAACCCTGTACCTGGGCATGGCCATCAAGAGCCCCAGGAATATGTCAGAACTCTTCAAAGCCCTGCATGATAGCTTATTCTCCAGCTTTTCCTTTTAACTTTTTTGGTCAACTTCTTGTTTGCTCCTCTGGCATCACCATCCGAGATAGCTGCAATGTTATAAATGCTGCTGATCATTTCCAGTGAATGCACTGGGGCTCTCAGGCTGTTTGCACTGAGCAAGGTCTGATGCAGGTCAAAGTTAACACGTTCTATAAGTGGAGGTTTTAAGGGAACTGCTGAATAGGTCCAATAATGAAACTTCTCCTGGAAGCTGTGTGGAAGGTGCTGTAAGCCTGTCCTGCTTCTCTAGTGGCTGTGAAGCTGCTGGTTCTCACTGTGGGTATCAAGGCTGTTGTTTTCAAAGCTAATGCAGAGCTGGGGAGAGGAATGTGGGAACCTTACAAAGCACACTGTTCTTATTAAGATTCAGCCATTTTCTTGAATAATTGCATCTCACATTGTTAAAAGTCTTTGGTTAATTTCTAGAATTCTGAAAATATTGATTTAATCATTTGTCCGCGTTGTTGTACGTGTAGAGTAGGAGTTCTGCAGAGGCATGTACTCTGCGAGTTCTGTGGAGGTCGCTCTCAAGTCTCTTCCCTGTTTAACGCATGGGCTGGAGATGAAAAAAGACAATGTCATGCAGAACATTTTATAAAAGTGACAAACTACCTGGGGAAGATAACAGAACAAAAGGATGATAGAATTTGAAAATAAGAGCCACAGAGTAGTCAATAATTGTGTGGGCAAATCATTCCTAAGTTTAGGAATATTGGGTAGCCTGACATTCATAACAGTAAAAACAATTAGATAATGCCAGGCGCAGCAGTGCACACTTCTAATCACAGCTACATGGGAGGCTAAGGCAAGAGGGTCACAAATTCAAGGCTAGCCTGGGCAATTTAGTCAGACCATGTCTCAAAATAAAACTTTTAGAAGGGCTGGGGATGTAGCTCAGAGTACTTGCTAGCATGCAGGAGGCCTGGGTTCAATCCCGCTACCAAAAGAAAAAAAAAGGAAAGAAAAAAGGAAGTGATTGACTTTATTGGTAATAGAAAAAGAAGAAAATAGTTTAGCTTCCTGTGCAGTATCCTATTCTGTATTCAGTCTTTCATTTTTTCCTAGTTTTACTCTATCATACTTCCATGTCTGGCCCATACCTTGTACTGTACTTTCTCAGTTTTCTAGAGCCTTATTTATTTATTTATTTATTTATTTATATTTTTGGCACTAGGGATTGAACCCAGGGCATTCTACCTCTGAGCTACACTCCCAGCCCTATTTTATTTTTTTATTTTGACACAGGGTCTTGCTACATTGCTGAGGCTGTTCTCAAACCTGCGATTCTCCTGTCTCAGCCTCCCAAGTACTGGACATGCACCACTGTGCCTGGCTTCTAGGGCCCATTTTAACGGTTGTGGAGCCCTTCTTTGTCTTCTGTCTCTGGAAGAATTAGTCGTGCCCTGCTCCGTTCTCCCTAGGCAATTTGTTCACTTGCCATATTGTCTTCTACCTGAATATGGCTCTGATAGATAGCAAAGTCCTCATCAGGAACAAGGGCTGCATCTTTACTTTCTGTTTCTAGGAACTAACTCAGTACTTGGTATATAATAAATTATATGTATAAATAAATGTGTGTAGGATAAGATTTTTGAGTTTATAGAAAATATATTAATTTATTCAATATAATGCATTGTTTAACAAATGCTGGGACTCATTCCTATTGCTTTTTCATGTTGCTAAGAAAATGAATGTTGAAGAAATTGTAGTGTGGTGGGAAAACTAGGTAGGAAAACATCTTAAAGAATAAAATGAATCTGGGCGAGCTGAGCATGGTGGTGCATGTCTGTAATCCCTATACTTGGGAGGCTAAGACAGGAGGATTATAGGCTTGAGGACAACCTCAGCAACCTAATGGGACCCTGTTTCAAGGCAAAAAAATAAAATGGGCTGGAGGTGTAGCTTGGAGATAGAATGCCCCTAGGTTCAATCCCCAGCACCAAAAAAAAAAAAAAAAAAAAAAAAAAGGGAACTGGGAGCTGTGGCTCATGCTTATCTGAGACATGAAGAGTGCAGGTTTGAGGCTAGCCTCAGAAATTTAGCTAGATCCTGTTTCAAAATAAAAATAATTTAAAGGGCTGGAGTTGTAGCTCAGAGGTAGAATTCCTCAGGGTTCAATCCCCAGTATCCCCCCAGAAAGAACAAAATGTTAAAATTACTCTCAAAAGAGTCAGAACTTGGCAAAGATGAAATATACCTATTTCTTCCAGGTCTTCTTAAAACTAAAAATGTGGCTATAACACAACAAACAAGCATAAGACAATTCTGAAAGGAGGAGAAAGAAGTCAGAAGGCCTAGCGATCTCAGGACTTGAGGAGGAACAGGATGGCAGTTCTCCCTGGGGTTCTTTCATTACGTCCCATTTATGCTAGACGGGGTGCGGCAGAAGCACTGCCGGGAGTGTCCCAAAGTACAGAAAGGATAAACTCTGAGAAGAACTTGTCTCCCCTACCTAGAGGACCAGAAAAATGATGGTCCAACAACAGAAAACCTTTTTGGTAATACCCACCCTGTGGTAGCCACATGCCAACAGAAAAGACACACACACACACACACACACACACACACACAGAGTTTCAGTGGGGCTGAGCAATATTTACATTTTTCTCAGCCCCTGAAATCAAGCAGTGATGCTCCAATTCTCCCACTTGGTGGCTAATCTTCCATCCTGCCTACCACATGCAAGTGGCACCCCTCTTCCCCTTTGGGGTGCTGTCAGCAGATATGAGCAAATAATTAAGCTAATATCCTCTGCACATCAGAAGCGGTTGATGGTACTGTCATTCCCTTGCCAGGGTAGTGTCAACAAAACAAGTGAAGAGCTGTTCTGCCCCTCTTGGTGGAGGCTGACTTGCTCTCATTTCCCTCCTGAGATCACATCACCAGGACCAAGTGAGGAGCTGACCCCCTTGCCCATCCAGGGGAAACAAACTGTTTTCACATTCCCCCATTGGGATAGTACTGGCAGAGCTGAGGTTGGAACTGATCTTCAATCCTCCAGACAGCCAAAGGAGGCCTGAAGTCTACTTTGCTTGTTTCAAGTGAAAAAACAACCCTGAGTATAGGGGGAAAATGAAAATTATGCATCTGATAAGGGACTTACATCCAGGACATATAAATAACACAACTTAGCAATAAAGACAAATTTTTAAATGGGCAAAGAATTTCAAGATATACAAATGGCAAATAAGCACATGAGAAACATGTGCTTAACATTATCAGTCATAACAAAAATGCAAATTACAACCACAGTGAGATACCACTGTATGCCCAGTAGCATGACTATAATAAAATACACACGTAACAAATGTTGGTGAAGACACAGAGAGGTTGGAGCCCTCATACACTGCTGGTGGGAATGTAAAATGGTGTAACTACTTTGGAAAACAGTTTTGTAGTTCTTCAAAATGTTAAACATAATGTGAATTCAGCTGTAGTTGGGTGGAATATTCTGTATGTGTTTACTAGGTCCATTTGGTTTATGGTGTTCCTTAGGTCTGAGGCATCTTTACTGACCTTTTGTCTTGAAGATTGATCTAGTAATGTGAGACGGGTGTTGAAGCCTCCCAATATTATTGTATTGGGATCATGTGTGATTTAATGTTACGAAGAGTTTCTTTTATGAAAGTGGTTGCACCTATGTTTGGGGCATAAATGTTGACTATTGTTATATCCTCTTGCTGGATTGTTCCTTTTACCAGTAAGAAACGACCTTCTTTGTCTCTTCTGATAAGTTTAGAGAGTTATCATGTGACCTAGAAATTTTACTCATAGAGAATTGAAAAATATCCACACCACAACTTATTATGGATGTGCATAGCAGCATTATTCAAAAAATGGAAGCCAGGCGTGGTGATGCATGCTTGTAATCCCAGTACTT
>PVJS01029494.1:0-24728 GCA_004027185.1 Glis glis
AGAGAGAGAGAGAGAGAGAGCTGAGGCTGGCCGCGAACCCAGATCCTCCAGTCTCCACCTCCCAAAGTACTGGGATTACAAGTGTGCGCCACCACGCCCGGCTCATAGTAGATACTTTTAAAAATATTTTTTAGCCGGGTGGCTTGGGAGGCTGAGACTGGAGGATCCGGGTTCATTGCCAGCCTCAGCTACTTAGTGAGGCCTTCCACAACTTAGTGAGACCCTGTCTCAAAATAAAGAATAAAAAAAATAGGGCTGGGTGTGTAGCTCAGAGGTAGAATGCATCTGGGTTCAATCCCCAGTACTGCCAAAAAAAAAATTTTTTTTGATGCAGAAAAGTATATGCGACTGGAAATCACATTTTAGGAGCATAATGGAGAAACATTCTTGTAACCAAGTGTGTACAACAGTGCTTCTCAATCTTCACTATGAAGTCACCCCAGCAGTAGAGACAAGTGAATGTGCAAATGACGCCACTTCCAATTCCCATCACGTGTGTGTATATTGTGTGTGAATGTATACAAAGAAAATGTCGTATTTCTTACCATAGTAAACTGATGCTCCGTGAAATGCCCTATTATCTTGCGATGACTTATATCTTGTGTCATATTCTACCTGTTGTTGGTTGAGAAACACAGGACTAGACAGTATGGTGCAAATATATGGTAGTAGAGTTTACTTTGAACTATATTCTTGAAATTCTTGAAAATATAATCTTTCCAGAAACTAGTTTATCATAGAGGAAAAGAAGGCAGAGAGCTGATAGTGGAGAAGCCATTAGTTAGTTATAGGGTAAATAGAAATTAGTAGCCATTTTCTGGGTAAACTATAGTAAGAATTGGAAACCAATGATTAGGGTTATAGCTCAGTGGTAGAGCACTTGCCTAGCATGCATGAAATGCTGGGTCTATTCCCAGCACCATCTCAAAAAAAAAAAAAATGGAACTGATAGGAATATCTCCACATGACCAGTAGTTACTGCTGATTTTCTAAAAACTTAAGGCTTAGATCAGAAGCATTCCTTTTATTCTTGGTTACTGGATATCATCAGAACCACATTACTGTGTCCTCAGAGATATTTAATGTTGATGTTTCTTTGTATTCTTAATGGACTGTAGTTTGAGATAAAGCATGAAATGGGAATAAGTGACTGGTGAAGTCTTCAAACTATGGCCACAGGTCAGATTCTGCCATTTGCTTTTTTAAAATTTTTTGTGGTAGTAGGGATTGAACCCAGGGACATTCTACTTCTTAGCTGCAACCACAGCCCCATTTTCTTTTTTCTTTCTTTCTTTTTTTTTTTTTTTAAACAGGGTCAGCTGGGCATGGTGGCACATACCTATAATCCCAGTATTTGGGAGGCTGAGACAGGAAGATCATAGGTTCAAGGACAGCCTCAGTAACATAGTGAAACTATCAGTAATGTAATGAGACCCTGTTTCAAAAACCAAAAAAATTAAAAGGGCTGGGGGTGTAGCTCAGAGGTAGAATGTTCTTTGGTTCAATCCCCAGGACTACAAAAAAGAAAAAGAAATAGGGTCTTACTAAGTTGCTGAGAGCCTTGCCTTGCTAAATTGCTGAGTCTGGCCTCGAACCTGTGATCCTCCTCTCTTAGCCTTCCAAGTACTGGGATTACAGGCGTGCACCACCATGCTCAGCCCTTTGCTTTTTTTGAAAATAAGGTTTTATTGGAACACATTGAAATTCAATTATGTACATATTTTCCTGTTGTTGCTTTCATGCTATAGTGCAGAATTGAATAGTTGTGACAGAGGCCATATGGACTGCAAAGCGTAAAATATTTACTGTCTGGCCCTATACAAGAAAGTATTTGCCAACCTCTGATATAGATAATCCTATTTTTATATAATCAACCCTAGAGTTCTCTTGATGGAGTGATATATACCCATTTTCCCTATTTACAAATGTACTTTATACTATTTCAAATAAGTATTATTTTAAGACTTTGTAAAATCAAGAGATCACTCTGAGATGGATAATCCATAATTTTTCTTTTGAGGGAGAAAAAAGGCAAAATTTTCAGATTTTTACATGTTAGACTTCCCAAAAGCAAGATAAAATAAATTGAACTGTAGAAATGTAAGAAATTAGAAGTTATCATGGCTAGGACACTTATTCGCTAAGGCAGTCTTATAGTCAATTTCTAATCACTTAAATTCTGATTGTTCAGTTTGAGAGTTTTCTAATCCCCGCTACCCTTTTACTCTACCTTCTTAAAATTATTATTTTTTTTCTCTTGTGGTGCTGGGATTCAAGCCCAGGGCCTCACACATGTTAGGCAAGTGCTCTACCACTGAGCCACATCTCTTGCCCTAACTTCTTTTTTTTTTTTAAGAACTAAATACTATAAATGAATTTTAGGACATTAATTAAACAGAATCATGTGGGAATTGTTTTTTAAACTATTTTCATATTGTTTTCTTTATGAATGAATATTCCTAATAGAATCAAAGCATTTTTTAACTGTAATGAATTTTCAAACTTTTATCATAGAAATTATAATTATTATTTTGAATAACCCCCCAAAATGTGTGTTTTGTCTATAGGAGGAAGAGGAATTAAGCCTTTCCTAGAACGCTTTGGAGAGCGTTGTCAAGAACATAGCAAAGAAAGCCTAGCTCCTAGCACACCCCATAGAACTCCCATTGTCACTCCAAATACAAAGGCCATCCAAGAAAGGTTATTCAAGCAAAACGCATGTTCTTCTACTACCCACTTAGCACAGCAGCTCAAGCAGGTATGGCTTGTTGCATTTAACATTATTTATTACATAGTCTTAGCATGCAACCTAGAAATCAAAATGTGAATTCTTATTCTAGTCTTTTTGACTGAGCTAAATAGTATCTTGATTCTCCATATCGCTTATTGCAAATTAGAAATATTGTCCTAATTCCATGTGAACTTTTAAATTTTAAAACCGAAGACAAGGAAAGTTTTAGTAGTGTTTGGATATTCTTAAACATGCTACTGGCTCTTGTATAAAATACTACTTTTGATGGATTTAGGAACGTGAAAAAGAGCTAGCATGTCTTCGTGGCCGATTTGACAAGGGCAATTTATGGAGTGCAGAAAAAGGGGAAAACTCAAGAAGCAAACAACTAGAAACCAAGCAGGTATTGTAAACAAGAAATATAAAAGTGAACTGGGTGTAAATGTAGTATTGGGATCTGATTTGTAGTACTATATTGTAAAATGATTTTTTATACACTTTTCTGTTAAATATGACACATTTCATTAATAAACTCCTTAAACATATATGATAGCTGCTTTTCTTAGGGTATTTTCCCATTTCAATGGAACTCTTCACTCATATTCACTTATGACTTTAAAATAAAAATATATTTTCATTATTCAACATCAGATTATTCTTATATTCTGCCTATATTCTGGTTCTGAAATATTTTTCAGATTGTACTTTTTTCATTGATGACTATTTACAGTGTGGACCAATAGAAAGTAAAAGAATAATACATTTAATCAGTATTCTTTGAGGAAGATCTACTTGATCGATTTTGTTTTTTATCAGTCCTCTTGCTTCACAAGCGATATTGTCCAGAGTTCTGGCCTCAACATTTTCTTCTTCTTACTTGCCATAGGACATCCCTGTCCTCATTTCTAGCTTCGGCCAAGCACAAGAATGTTGCTGGTGCTCCGCTGTGCTGTGCTCATCTTGCTCCTGAACTCTAGCTTGGTTGGCTAGTAGAATCTTCTGCAGTGTCCTTTCCTTGTGGTCTCTGTCTTCCTTGTGGCTTTACCTGGTAGTTCGTCATCTAAAATAATCTGGGAGTTCTTCCTTGGCTTCTTCCTCTTATTTACTGTCTTTTCCCATCAGCTTGCCCTTACTACACACGTATATAAGCACATAGAAGTTTTCTAAATCTGTCACCAAGCTGCTTCCTTTTTTCTTTGCCATTACCATAGTCACTACTATAGCTTCATATTGGGCACCCTACTTTTTGTCTGGCTACTCTCCATCTTACCCATGGCTGCCAGAGAAATATTTTTTAAAGGTAAATACTCATTCATTCATTTGCATAAAATCTGGAGAGCTCCCCATAGACATCTTGAGGAAAATATGTAAACTGCCTGGCTTGACATGTAGACTCGTTCCTCACCTGCCTCTTCCCCTCTGCTCCTCCACAGGCACACTTCCCTCCTCCTGTGCAGACCATGTGCAGTTTCTCAAACGTACCCACATTTTCAGGTCTCTTTGCTTTTACCTTGCTGTTCTTCCTGCCAAGATTAGGAGTGGGCTGAGAGTAGGAGCTCAGTAAAATTGCATTTGAAGAAAGGAAAGAGTATGCTGATCCTTTATTTACTCATTTACTGAACAAACGCTTGGGTGCTTACTGTATTCATAGCTTTTTGTACCCAAGTAAGTCTCAGCCCATTCTTCTGTCTTCTGAAATTCACTTGCCCTGTCTCCATTTGTGAACAAAATACCTGACAAGAATAACTTAGAGGAGGAAAGGTTTATTCAGGCTCACGGTTTCAGAGGATTCAATTCATGGTTGGCTGGCTCCAAAGCAGGGAAAGGTGGCAGGGAATGGTGGAGGAAAGCTGCTCAGCTCATGGCAGCCAGGAAGGGCGGGGGGAGAGAGAGAAAGAGAAAGAGAAAGAGACCAGGACAGAGTCCAAAGCCACATCCCCCAGTGACCTACTTCTTTCACCCATATTCCACCTGCCGATAGTTATCAACCAATAGTCCAAATCATTAATCTATCAAATGGATCAACCCACTAATGAGGCTGCAGCCCTCAATCCAGTCAGTGCCCTGTGAACATCGCTGCATTGTTTAGCATATGGCTTTTTTGGAGAGAACATTCCATAGCCAAACCATAACAAAAAGCTTCTTCTGTTTTGAGAGAGAGTATAGTCTGGAACAAGGTTTACCCTGGGTTGGTATTCTGGCTTTGCCAGTTACTGTGTGTGTGAGTTCCTTAACTCTTGTTACACAATTTGTTTGTTTGTTTGTTTGTTTCATCTGTAAAATGGAAATAATAGGACCTAGCTTGCAGGGTTATTGGGAGGATTAGATGAGGCAATAGATACAAAGTTTTTAGACAGGTGACTGGCACATTTTAAGCTCTATGTATTAGCTGCTGTTATTCTTGTTTGAATGTTTCTAGTATTACTTTAATCATAAAGTCTTTAAGCAAAACAACAAATGTTTCTCTTCTATAACTTTGCTAATGAATAAAAAGACTTCAGATGAGGGAATTTTTTTCTTTCTTCTTTATTTTCTGACTTGTTCCCCCCCCCCCGGGCTTTTACCCGCAAGAAATGATAGTTGAATGAAATCCTGTTGTACAAACGTCACTAGATTTTACAGATGTGGATTAAGATGAGTGATATAGCAGGAATTGTTTTTCCCTTTGTGTGGCTTTGCTTTTAATGCTTTATGTTTTATTACTGAACTGTAATGCGAATTTTCATTCTCTCTTCCCTTCTAGACCGTAAAAAGCTTTTTATACTCGGAATTACAAAGAATATGAACTAGCACTGAGGACTTGTGTTATGAACCATCTGGCTTTCATATACATTTTCTTCTTTATTCTGAGAAAGCGCATAGAATCTATAATATTTAATAGTCTTGTTTTATTTAACAACATAAAAATGTAAAATCTATAGTTTTGAGAAGTAAAATTTGTCTCTATTTGCCTTTTGCAGGAAGTTCACTGTCAGAATACTCCCCTAAAGAAACAACACATTGTCTCAAATACTCAGTCACTTTCAGTAACAGAAAAGGTGACAGAAGATTGCACATCAGCAAAAACGTGCAGCACAGAACCTACAGGTTTGTTTTTTCATTCTCCTTCACTTCCAGTCTGCTGTCAATCTGGAAATTGGCTTAGAGAGCAGAAGCCCTCCTCTGTTGTAAAAAGACAGGTGCATTTCTTCATTTCCATTCACGGTTTCATTTCTAGCCATGCAGCTTGCTTCCTCCTCAGCTCTCATTCCAGAGTGAGAACTCATATGCTCTTGATGCCGGTGTAATTACTACACATTTTTTTGAGAAATATTCAGTAATCTGAATTGCTTTTTAATTCAGCTGTTCTTTAAGTGTTTCTATGGGATAAATTCCTGAACTAGTATGCAGAGATATATGTACAAAGAGATTCATTGTAGCACTGTTTATAAAAAGGTTAAGATTTAAATGACCTAAATGCTCATCAGTAGAACACTGTTTAAATTAATTGTATTACATTCAAGTAATTAAATATTATATAGCTGCATTAGACTGAGGTAGCTTTATGACATCTAATATACTTTGAAATTTTTTATTTTGTTTTATTTAAAAATTTTGTGGTAAAAATATAATACATAAAACTTATCAACTGAACTATTTTTAAGTGCTCATTTCAGTAGAGTTAAGTATATTCATAGTGTCATGAAATAGATCTTTAGAACTTTTTCATCTTGCAAGACTGAAACTCTTAAGCAACAATTAAGTACCCATTAAGCAACAATTTTACTTTTCTCCTTCCTT
The DNA here is from genome assembly GCA_004027185.1 of Glis glis. Taxonomy (NCBI): domain Eukaryota; kingdom Metazoa; phylum Chordata; class Mammalia; order Rodentia; family Gliridae; genus Glis; species Glis glis. The sequence continues at coordinate 6,512 of PVJS01029494.1, forward strand.
CTTCAGCCCCTTGTAGCCACCATTTTAGTGTTTAAAAGTATTTACAAAGGTGAATTCTATTTCTATGAATTTGACTACTCTAGATACCTCATGTGCATGGGTACATTCTAACTCCTCCATCATATGCCTAAAATCTTGGATAGTACTGAACTCCATATATGCTATGTTTTTTTCTTATATGCCCAGCAGTGTTGCCACATGGTTTTCTTTATTTTATTTTTATTTTATTTATTTTTTTGGTAGTATTGGGGATTGAACCCAGGGACATTCTACCTCCGAGCTACACCCTCAGCCCCTATTTTTTATTCTTTATTTTGAAACAGGGTCTCAGTAAGTTGCGGAGGCCTCACTAAGTAGCTGAGGCTGGCCGCGAACCCGGATCCTCCTGTCTCAGCCTCCCAAGTACTGGGATTATAAGCGTGTGCCACCATGCCCAGCTGCCACATGGTTTTACAGTTAATCTGTCTTTCTGTTTTTCATGCCTGGTGCCTTCTTTGCATCACTACTCTTGTGCTTTGGAGTCATTATTAAATAAAATAAGGGTTACTTAAATCCAAGCAATGTGATGCCATGGTAACAGTCTGGTAACTGAGATGGCTAAGAGAATAAAGGGTAGGTAGGTAGTGTTTACAATGTGATTCATTGGACAAAGGAATGATTCACATCCCTGGTGGGATGGAGTGGCTCAGAACTGACTGGAATAAGAAAACATGCAGCTTCATCACACTGCTCAGGACAGAGTGCAATTTAAAACTTATTGTTTATTTCTAGAATTTTCCACTTAATATTTTTGGACTGTGTTTGACCATCAGTAACTGAAATTCTGGAAAGTGAAACAGTGGGTAAAGGTCTCCGGAGTACCGTTGCTTTTGTCTTTTTGTGACTGGCTCATTTCATTTAACATAAGGTCCTTAAGGTTCACCATGTGTAGCCTGTGATAGACTTCCTTTGTAAGGCTGAGTAATGTTCCTTGTATGTATATACCATGTTTTCTTTACTCATTCATTTGTTGATGTTTGAGTCGCTTCTTCCTCTTGGTTTTTGTAAACAGTGCTGCTATGAGAATGAGCATACAAATATCTCTTGATATTTTAATTTTTTAACAAAAACCCAGAAATGGGATTGCTGGATAATGTGGTAGTTCCATTTAATTTGGGGGTGGGCACATTATTTTCCACAGCAGTCACATCATTTTACATTCCCACCAACAATGCCCAAGGATGGCAATTTTTCCACTTCTTACACACACTTTGTTGTTTTCTATTTTGAGGTGTTTTTGTTTTTGTAGTGTCCATCTTAATGAGTGTGAGGTGATGTCTCATTGTGGTTATTATTTTCATGTCTCTGAATAGTGAAGTTAAATATCTTTTCATAAGCTTTTGGCCATTTGTATACCATCTTTGCAAAACTGTCTACTCAAGTCCTTTTTCCATTTTATAATCATCTGATTTGTTGAGTTGTAGAAGTTCTTTATGTATTCTTAATATTAACACCTTTATCAGATATAGGATTTGTAAATATTTTCTCCCATTCTAGATGTTGCCTTTTCAGTCTGTTGATTGTATCCTTTTTGTTTTGTTTTGTTTTGTTTTGCGGTACCGGAGATTGAACCCAGGGGCGTTCTACCTCTGCGCTATACCGCTGGCCCTATTTTTTATACTTTATTTTGAAACCGGGTCTCAAGAAGTTGCGGAGGGCCTCACTAAGGAGAGAGAAAGAGAGAGAGAGAGAGAGAGAGAGAGCGAGCGAGCTGAGGCTGGCCGCGAACCCAGATCCTCCGGTCTCTGCCTCCCAAAGTACTGGGATTACAAGCATGCGCCACCATGCCCCAGCTGATTGTATCCTTTGATATGCAAAAATTTTTAAGTTTTATGAAGTCTCATTTGTGTTTTTTCATTTGTTGCCTTTGCCTTTGGCTTTTTGTTCAAGAAATTATTGTAAAATCCAATGTTGTGAAGCATTTCCCCATGTTTCCTTTTAAAAGTTTTATAGTTTTGGGTCTTACATTGAGGTCTTTAATCTATTTCAAGTTAGTTTTTATATGTAGTGTAAGATAAGAGTACAACTTTATTGTTTTGCATGTGGATACCCAGTTTTCCCAGCCTCATTCATTGAAGAGACTATTCTTTTCCTTTTGAGTTCATCTCGATACCCATGTTGAAGATCATTTACCCATATATGGGAAAGCTTATTTCTGGCTTTCTATTCCATTCTCTCAATCTATATATTTGTCTTTATGCCAGTACTATAGTGCATGGATTACTGTAGCTTTGTATAAGTTTTGAATTGGGAAGTAGAAGTCCTCCAACTTTGTTCTTTTTCAAAAATATTTTAGATATTTAGGGTCCCGTTAGATTCCATATGAATTTTAGGATGTATTTTTCTATATCTGAAAAAATGCTATTGAGATATTAATAGGGATTGCATTGAATCTATAGATTATTTGGGTAATGTTGACATTCTTAACTATATAATATATATATATGTGTATATATATATATATATATATACATATATATATAATTTTTTGGTACTAGGAGTTGAACCCAGGGGTTTCTACCAACTGAGCTACACCCCTAGCCCTTTTTATTTATTGTTTTGAAACAAATCTCACTAAGTTGCTAAGGCTGGTCTCGAACCTGCAATCCTCCTGTCTTAGTCTCCCAAATACTGGGATTGCAGGCATGTGCCACCATGGCTGGCTCAATATTAAGTCTTCTAATCCATTAACATGGGTTGTATTTCTTTCTATTTGTATCTTCTTTAATTTCTTTCAGCAATATTTTCTAGTTTTCAGGGCACAAGGTTCTTTCAACAGTTTGATTAGGTTTCTTCCTAAGTATTTATTCTTTTTGTTATTACTGTAAATGGAATTGTTTTCAAAATTTTCCTTTCAGATTGTTCATTGTTAGTGTATACATACTGACTTTTTAAATATTACATTAACCATTTTATTTAATTAATTTATTTTACTTTTATTGGTGCATTATCATCTCACATCATAATGTAGTTCATAGTGATAGTGACATACATGCACACAGCTTTTGGTGGGCTTTCCCTCGGCTCCCTCCCCATTCCCTCCTTCCCCATTTTTGCATGTTGATTTTGTATCCTGTAATTTTGCTGGATTTATTCTAACAGGTTTTTTTTTTTTTTGGTAGAATCTTTTGGGTGTTCAACATATTACATGATGTCATCTGTGAACAGAGATGATTTTACTTTTTCCTTTCTAATTTGGATGCCTTTTATTTCTTTTTCTTGCCTAATTGCTTTGGCTAGAACTTTTAATGCTGTGTTGAATAGAAGTGAGAGCAGGCGTCTTTGCTTTGTTTCTTATCATAGAGGAAAAGTTTCATCTTTCACTATTGACTGTAATATTAGCTGAGGATTTTTCATATATGACCTTTATTATGAAAAGAATAGTCTTTTAGTCCTACTTTTTGAGTGATTTTACAGATTTTTTTTTGTGTGTGTGGTGCTGGGAATTGAAATCAGAGGCATTCTATCTCCAAGATATACCCCCAGACCAATTTTATTTCTTATTTGGAAACAGGGTCTCACTAGGTTGCTGAGAGCTTCAATAAATTGCTGAGGCTGTCCTTGAACCTGCAATCCTCCTGTCTCAGCCTCCTAAGTACTAGGATTACAAGCCTGCGCCACCACGCTCAACTCAGACTATTTTTTAAGTGGGGGAAAAATAAGTTGCAGAACAGTACATATTATATGATCACCTGATAAAACAAAATAGAATAAAACATATATACTAGATAGAGCGAAAACTGAATAAGCAATATACTGGTAATATTGGTGTCCCCTTTCTCTCAGGAGAGGAAGAGAGAGAGAAGAAATTTAAGACCAGGATAGGGATTTTGAGGGATTCTCTATATATTTCTACATTTTAATATCTTAAATGCATACTTTTATAATAAAAATGATTACTTAACTTAAAAATTCTAGGTTATTGTATATGTTAATATGATGTTTCTCAAATTTTTTTAAAGGTTTCACTGAATGCAAAATGACGAAGTCTAGCCCTTTAAAAATTACATTGTTTTTAGAAGAGGACAAGTCCTTAAAAGTAACATCAGACCCAAAGGTTGAGCGGCAGACTGGTTGGTTTTTATTCTTTATTTCTTATTAACTCTGGAGACGTTATAAAAATAATATATTGATATAACCACATGTTCAAATATATAGTATTCTATATTAAAAATGTCTTGTGATTATATAATGCTCTTTTAAAAAATTATTATTTAAGCTAGTAAATACTCTAGTTTCCACCAAGATCTGTGGTGCTGTTAGCAGTTACTGTTAGGTCCTGGGCCCTGGGAAAATCTGGTTAGGACTGTCTCTCACTTTCATGCAAAGAGGAGCTGTGCTACTGGAGCAGTTAGCGGCCCTGGAGGATTATTTGGGAATCCTGCCCTATGTGACTTTAATACTTTCCTATTTTTTTTTCTTTTTGCGGTACTGGGGATTGAACCCAGGGGCATTCTACCTCCGAGCTACACTCCCAGCTCTATTTTTTATTCTTTATTTTGAAACAGTGTCTCATTAAGTTGTGGAGGCCTCACTAAGTAACTGAGGCTGGCCGAGAACCTGAATCCTTCAGTCTCAGCCCGCCAAGTACTGGGATTACAAGTGTGCGCCACCACGCCCACCTATACTTTCCTGTTATTGACTCCTATGTGAAAGGGTTGCTCCCAACAATAGGAACAAAGTCATTTGGAAAAAAAAAAAAAAACTTTTTTTTTTTTCAGTACTGAGGATTGAACCCAGGGGCATTTTTACCTCTAAGTCATACCCTTAGCCCTGTATTATTTATTATTTTGAAACAGATTCTTACTAAGTTGCTGAGGCTAGTCTCAAACCTGTGATCCTCCTGTCTCAGCCTCCCTAATACTGGGATTATAGGCATGTGCCACCACACCCAGCAAAAAAAAAAAAATTTTTTTGAAAGTCTGAATCTTTTGACTATTATTTTACATATTGAATTCTTAAATTCAAAGCATTGAATCAGTTTTCGATAGACCCAACCTTCATTTCTTAAAAAACATTACTGGAACTTTGAAAAATTTCTTCATTTCATATATTAGTGGTATATTGTTAAAACGGAAGTGCTTTTTGCTTAGGGTTTTTTTCCCTGTTTATTTTATAAGCATGTGAATATTAGGTTTTCTTTGCTATCCTTTTACTTCTTAAAGGTCCAAATCACTCCTTGAAATATTTTTCAGAAGTGATACGTGAAATTGAGATGAGTGTGGATGATGATGACATCAACAGTTCGAAAGTAATTAATGACATCTTCAGTGATGTCCTTGAGGAGGGTGAATTTGATGTGGAAAAGGACCGAGAGGAGATGGAGCGAGCAGAAGCAGAAAGCAATGAAGAGCAGGAAGATGCATTAAATATCTCCTCAATGTCTTTACTTGCTCCATTAGCACAGACAGTTGGTGTGGTAAGTCCAGAGGTAAGAAAAAACTCAGTGTATACAGGACACTGACAAAATAAGTGATACTGGAATCTCCCATCCCCTTTTGTTCATCAGCCATTGGTAGATGGGAATTTGGTGCTTTGTTGCTATGGGGATTTTGGAAACTTAATGAACATTCTCGTAAAAGAGAGATTAAAACTTTTCTGTACCTTCCTGTTAGCCTTAGATACAGTCCACATGGTAACATGGCTTAAAAGGCCAGACATTTGGGTTCAAACCCTGACTCTGAAATTTAGTGTTATTTAATCTCTATACACTGTTCCCTCATCTGTTAAATGAGGTTAACAATAGACCTACATCATAAGGTGGATGTGACTATTAGATCATACTAATATATTAGTATTAGCACCAAACATAGACCTAGCATTCATTAAAAGCTAACTATGGTTATTAGCAATCACCCTTAATTGCATAACTGCAGCTCCAGAGGTTAATTCAATTAGAAATTTTTTTTTTTTTTTCGGTACCGGCGATTGAACCCAGGGGCGTTCTACCTCCGCGCTATATCCCCGGCCCTATTTTTTATACTTTTATTTTGAAACTGGGTCTCAGGAAGTTGCGGAGGGCCTCACTAAGTAGAGAGAGAGAGAGAGAGACAGACAGGGAGAGAGAGCTGAGGCTGGCTGCGAACCTGGATCCTCCGGTCTCCGCCTCCCAAAGTACTGGGATTACAAGCGTGTGCCACCATGCCCGGCTTAGAAATATTTTTTTTTTAAAGTTACCAGTGTAGTCGGGCGTGGTGGCGCATGCTTCTATTCCCAGTACTTGGGAGGCGGAGACCGGAGGATCTGGGTTCGCGACCAGCCTCAGCTACTTAGTGAGGCCCTCCGCAACTTTGTGATACCCGGTTTCAAAATAAAGTATAAAAAATAGGGCCAGGGGTGTAGCTTGGAGGTAAAACGCCCCTGGATTCAATCCCCGGTACCACACACACAAAAAAAGTTACCAGTGTAAGTGTCAGCTGTCTTTGTACTTTTATTCATTTACTTTTTAGGAACTTACTTTAAAGTGCTTTATATTTATGATTAATCAACTGACTTACTAGATATTTATTTCCTAATAACAGTATTCATTTATTTTCTTGGAATTAAATGAACCATCACTTAAAATCAATGTTACTTATCCATAAAATCTAACATCTCTTGTACTCTTCTACAGTGTTTAGTTTCTTCACCTAAATTGGAATTGAAAGATATTCGCACAAGTGATGAGAGTCCAAAACCAGGAAAATTTCAGAGAACCCGTGTCCCTCGAGCTGAGTCTGCTGATAGCATTGGTTCTGAAGATCGCGATCTTCTTTACAGGTGAGGTCGTTTGGGGAAAAGGCATTTATGGTGATGACTCAGGGACATGGTTTAGGTTGATATCAATTGTGTTAATTTATTTTTTATGATGTTATTACTAACTCATCTGTATAAAAGTTTGGAATAACTTTTGTCAGCCTTTCTTTCACCAAATGGTTTTTCCATTCTGATGAAATGTTTTGCTGATTTTTTTAACATCAGTATCAAATTCTGCTGATAGTGCTGGCTGTGTTGTTGGATCTCTAACAGAGTCTAACTTTTTCCTGAAGCATTGATGCATATAGATCTCAAAGATTCAAAGAAACAGAACGTCCTTCAATAAAGCAAGTGATTGTGCGGAAAGAAGATGTTTCTTCAAAATTGGATGAAAAAGATAATGCTTTTTCATGTCAAGTTAATATCAAACAGAAAATGCAGGTATGAACTTCTGTGAAAAGGGGTTTGGAATGTCTTGTACTAGACTGAACTTTTTGAGGACAAGGACCTAGCCTTCTTCATATGTGTACCCTGAGCCCCTAGAAGGATACATACGAGCTCAGTAAGTCATTCTTGACTTCAGTTTAATTTAGGGTAAATACTCTTTGGAAAAGTTGGAAGATTATTTCATATTGCTGAAATATTTATTTTTTTATTTTTTGCAGTGTTGATGGTTAAACCCTCAACAAATGCTAGGGAACACCTATTAATTCGAGGATGGTGAAGTATAAAATTTATTGTGCTCCTCAAGCATTTTTGTATGCTAAGGAAGGCATTTTAGAAAACATAATTAAGCCGGGCGTTGTGGCGCACGCTTGTAATCCCAGTACTTGGGAGGCTGAGACAGGAGGATTGCAGGTTCACAGCCAGCCTCAGCTACTTAGTAAGGTCTCCGCAACTTAGTGAGACCCTGTTTCAAAATAAAGAATAAAAAATGGGGCTGGGGATGTAGCTCAGAGGTAGAATGCCCTTGGGTTCAATCCCCAGTTCTGAAAAAAAAAACCAAAACCAAACCAAACAAAAAAACATAATTTAAATAAAAGGAATGAGATACTTTCTAAATTTCTGGTTTGTTGGACATAGCTTCAATTTTATAACTTTAATAAATATGAATTGGAAGTCTTTTCATAGGGAAGAATGCTTATAGTTTAATTATACTATGTTAAATGTTTTGGGTATATAGTTTAGAAACTTGAACAGTGAAACTAACATTTTGACTTTACTCTCTGGAAAAATTGGAAGTTACCCAATCAGATTGTTAGAATTCAAGTTTAAATAAAGTGAAAATGATTAAAAATGTGAACTTTTCCCTGTCTCTCATTGGTTTCACTAGGAACTCAATAATGAAATAAATTTGCAGCAGACAGTGATATATCAAGCTAACCAGGCTCTTAACTGCTGTGTTGATGAAGAGCATGGAAAAGGGTCCCTAGAAGAAGCCGAAGCAGAAAGACTTCTTCTGATTGCAAGTATGTGTGGTATACCGGGAACAATTCCAACAAGATTTCCAATGAGGGGAAGCTCCTCGGGGATATTCAGAAATCTCTAGTTTTAGAGAAATGACTTTTTCTGATCATCTGTCTTAGATTATTTATTTTTTGCTTCTTGTACTTATAAAGTTTGTGAAAACTCTCCAGGTAAAATAAAATATAATTTGCATGAAAGGTAAAAGTATCTGGAATTAGAACATTCTAAATGTAGTCGGGCGTGGCGCACACCTGTGATCCTAGTATTTGGGAGGCTGAGACAGGAGAATCACAGGTGCGAGGCCAGGCTCGGGAACTTAGCTAGACACTGTCTCAAAATAAAAATAAAAAAGGACTGGAGGTATAGCTCCGAAGTAGAATGCCCCTGCGTTCAATCCCCAGTACCAAAAGGAGTATCGTGTGTGTGTGTGTGTGTGTGTGTGTGTGTGTGTGTGCGCGTACATACACATTCTATCTATGTATAGCTAAAACTACTAATGTGAATTTTGGTGTGTGTGTGTGTGTGTGTGTGTGCTAATGACTCGGCATGTTGGGTTGGAAAGATGGTATCACACAAAAAACTGGTCAGATGTTGAAGTATTAAATTATAATTTAATAGGCTTAATTTATAAGGCTTGGTAAACAAATGAGCAGTTGAGGTTTTACCCAAACACCACAAAAGAAAGAGTTACTGATTTTTCTCTGCTCTTATGTACCATCACATCAGTGTACTTTCTTGAATGGCTCTCATTTAGAAACAGTTGCAGTTTTAATATTTGGACTATTCACTTGCATATTTTTATGTAGCTGAGAAGAGAACACTTTTGATTGATGAACTGAATAAACTGAAGAATGAAGGACCTCAGAGGAAGAATAAGGCTGGCCTCATATCCCGAAGTGAATCTGTCCCATCCAAAGGATCAGTTACTTTATCAGAAATCCGCTTGCCTCTGAAAGCGGATTTTGTCTGCAGTACGGCTCAGAAGCCAGGTATGATGATTTTTATTTGCATTCACATGTTAAATTATGAACTTTACCTACACTGGGTTTGTACAAGAATGGTATTTAAGTAGGACATGCATAGATGCAAAGCTTGTATCATGGGTCTTTATTCTCTTTTATCAAGATACATGTATAAAAATAAGGAAAAATTTCAACAGGGTTACCAGTCCCCACAAATAATGGACATAGATTAAGCATGTCGATTCAGTAAGTCCATTAAGTAAAGCTAAACATAATTTTGAGCATAAAACATTTTCTGAAGATGGCAGAGCAGACCATTTCACTTTATTCATTTTATTGTAGAAATGTACCAAGGCATATAAAAGAACTCATTTTCTTGCTGTATTTTAAATTCAGCCCACTGTAGAAATTGATTCTGTAAATTCTGAGTTACTTGTGTGGGTGATGAGCACCTTAGGGAAGATACTTCTATTGAAATGTTGTTCCCTTTGCCCCTATGGATTGAATAATCACAGTACACTTTTTAAAAATATGTATTCTACCAAAAATCATGATCTAAGCCAAGTGGGTAAAGGGGACTATGACAACAGAATCTGGAAACAGAGCAGAGTAATTCTAGCAAGCTAATTAAAGTTTTATTAAATGTTTGGTAAGTTTTATTTTTAAGGTTCATTTAAATTTTTATTTGTGTAGAACTTTTTCTTTGAGGGAGAGGAAGGCAGCCATAGGGGAGAAATGAATCTGAGGTAATAGGGAACGACATTGGTGATGTTTCTTCCAGGATTATAGCTGTCAGATTATGCCTTACTTAGCTTTTTGCTTCTAGAAACTTGATTTTAGTAATTTTAAATGTAAATTTTATGTAAGTTAATTGCAGTATGAATTTATTCCTTTCGTCTTCCAGAATGATGATTAGCTAATCTGATAATTGCTTATGCTAATTATGTAATGTGATTATTTCTTACAGATGCAGCAAATTACTATTACTTAATTCTGCTGAAAGCAGGAGCTGAAAATATGGTAGCCACACCATTAGCAAGTACTTCAAACTCTCTTAATGGAGATGCTCTGACATTCACTACTACGTTTACTCTGTAAGTAAATTAGGCTTTTGATGGTTCAGACACATTTTCTTTTAATAGAGTTAACACAATCGAAGCATACAGGTATTATTTGTAAGCTTTTGTGTGTGTGTGGTGCTAGGCATAAAACTCAGGGCCTTGCACATGCACTTTACTACTGAGCTACACCCCAGCCCTTTACAAACTTTAAAATGTATTCCATTAATTTTTTTTATATGCTACTTCCTTTTTTTCTTGTTTTTTTTTTTTTTTTTTTTTTTTGCTGTGGGGGATTGAACCTAGGAGGCTAGTGCCTTACCACTGAAGTACATTCCCAGCCCAGTTTTCAGGTTTTTGGTTAACTTTTTTGTATGGTTTTTTTCCAGTGAGTCGCACATTTTCCCAGGTGACTAGGGGGACTCAATATTTTGAAGTGTTATATATTACATATGGACCACAATTATTTATATATGCTTTAAATCTCATGATATACTTCATAGTAACTATTAATTAAAGGATAGTTAGCTGGTTGCCATGGCACACACCTGTAATCCCAGTACTTGGGAGGCTGAGATTAGGAGGATTGTAGGTTCAAGGCCATCGCATTATGACTTAAGCCCCTACTTCAAAATAAAAAAATAAAATAGGGCTGGGGGTGTAACTCAGTGGTAAAACACTCCTGGGTTCAGTCCCTAGTACTGCCATAAATGAATAATAAAAAATTAAAATATATTTAAATTTAGTGTCAGATTTATTTTGAAACTAGAGCTAATATCTAATTTGAAAAACATGGTTATTTTTATTATTAAAGGTCTTGAGTTATAAAATACTGAGGAAAATAGTTCTGACATATATAATAGGAAAAATAGACTGTTCATACCAATTTTTATTGTCTTTAGTTAAAAACACAATGGATTCCTTTATTCTCAGGATCTTGTATAGTATTTGTGGAATTTTTAAAGGCATAACTTGAAGGTTTTCTTACAGTTTTATTTAATTCTATTTTTTCAGGCAAGATGTATCCAATGACTTTGAAATAAATATTGAGGTTTATAACTTGGTAGGTCATTAAAGTTCTCTAAAATAACCAATAGCATATTTTTCTTAATGTTATCAGATTATAAGCTAATTAATTGTATTTGGGTTCATGTGTAGGTACAAAAGAAAGATTCTTCAGGCCCTGATAAGAAGAAGAAAACATCTAAGTCCAAGGTGAGAATTATAGGAAGCTAGTAAAAATAAGCAGAAATAATAATATCATACTATTTTCTTTTTCCGGTACTGGGGATTGAACCCAGGGGCATTCTACCTCTGAGTTCCACCCCCAGTCCTATTTTTTATTCTTTATTTTGAAACAGGGTCTCACTAAGTTGCAGAGGGCCTCACTAAGTAGCTGAGGCTGGCAGCAAACCTGTGATCCTCCGGTCTCAGCCTCCCAAGTACTGGGATTAAGAGTGTGCACCATCATCACGCCCGGCTTTTTCTTTACTTTTAATGAGAAAGGAATAGCATTATGGGACAGCCTTAATAAAATTATTTTCTATGTGGTAATATCTCAAAAATTAGTTAGCTTTAAACTCTGAACCATAATATTTAATAGGAAATAAACTAAGCTGCTGTCTTTTTTTCTAGGCTATTACTCCAAAGAGACTTCTTACATCCATGACTACAGTAAGTAGAATTTATTTTTTATTGGTGTCTTGTAATTATACATTATAATGAGGTTCAGAGTGATAGAAGCATAGTACAATTAACAATAGCCAAACTATGAAACCAGTAAGTAGAATTTTTAAGAAAGTTGAACTTTCTTGTGGAATCTTCATCTTACACATGCAATTGTAAATTGGTTAACCATTCTAAACCCTTAGTATTGTTGAAATTTTTAAACTATACTAGGTGGAAAAAAATCCATATTTCTGGAGGAAAAATGTTTTCTGAAATGTAGTCCTTGTAGTGTTAGAGTTTTGTACTTAATATTTAAATCTTCATATCCAGTAAAGGAAATAACTTGTTTCTTCTTTACACCTCTTTTTAGAAAAGCACCCTTCATTCTTCAGGTGAGTGGATCTTGAACTATTTGAAACTTTAGAATAAGGAAAAGAATTCAGCAATTGCATACATATATAAATAGATCAGATGTGGATGGGCCATCTTGATTATGAGTATTTACCTGGGTCTGCTTAGGGATAATATTTTCTGTATGGGTTTTTTTAGTAACATATAAGACCGCTGGCCAGGATAGCATGCAGTCTGGTCACAGCTTTGTCAGGTACCACATAAGCTACCAATCATCACATTATTCAGCCAACAGCAGTTAGTACACATGCAGTACCTAGTCACCTGGCAATTCCAGAAGGTAGCATTACTCTTCACCCCTACCTTTCTATAGATTTGTTCTGTGCTCTCCACATTAGAGTTTACTTCTTTTAACTTTACTGATCATGATTGACATTATATCATGTCAGAAAAGCATCTTTCCAGTTCACTGGGAATTGGGGTGCCAGTAAGCCTTCCCTGGGATGGCTTTAGGCCTAGGCTTTCCAAAAGGGAAGTGTATGGAGCAAGTTTCACTCATCTCCTTTGGGCTGTTAGTCTCTCTGTGGCACAATAGAATTACTAAGAAGACCTGTTTAGAGATAGCCTCTGCTGCTAATTATGTTACCCTGGACTATTATAGCTTGAAGCCTTTTCATATTTCTTATGGGAAAGTTGCTTTTTATGTACTAATTTTGAGGTTCTGTGTCTTTTAAAACACAGCTATTGTAAATGTTAAGGAATACCTATACCTAAAAATCAAGACAAAATTCTAAATAGTTTTCTTTCATTAGGAAATTTGTTGATGTTTTATTTTCCCCAATATTTAAAAATGGAGGAAAATGAGGCAGTTTCCTCTGTGGCAATTTAATTTCATTGTGTTGGGGTGAGGAATTGTTACTTGTACTTATAAAAGTCACTATAAACTGAACTTTATTTCCTCTTTATTTACAGTTATGGCCAGTCCAGGAGGTCTCAATGCTGTGCGTACCAGCAACTTTGCCCTTGTTGGATCTTACACACTGTCATTATCCTCAGTAGGAAACACTAAGTTTGCTCTGGACAAGGTAATTCAACTTTATAAGTGTGTGGTGTTATTTTTTTTTATTTTTAGAAAAATTAGGTTAAAGAAAATGCCATAATGCATTTTAAGTAGGTGAAGTCTCTTGCTAAAAATATGTATTATTAGAATTGCACATTTTAACTACATATGTAAATGATACTTTTTTTTATGTTGGAAGTATTTCTTTCTTGTATCCTAATACTGTAGTTAGATCTTCAAAGTAATATATGCTGGTTTATTCTGTGCAGATCTGACTAAAGTATTCCCTCTTGCATTTAGATATTAACTTTGCAGTTTTTTTTTTTTGGTGGAACTGGGGATTGAACCCAGGGGCATTTTATTTCCGAGCTACATCCCCAGCCCTATTTTTTATTCTTTATTTTGAAACAGGGTCTCGCTAAGTTGCGGAGGACCTCACTAAATAGCTGAGGCTGGCCGCGAAACTGGATCCTTCAGTCTCAGCCTCCCAAGTACTGGGATTACAAGCATGCGCCACCACGCCCAACAAGTTTACAGTTTTAAAACATAACATCTTGCCTATTTCAGCCTATATTTTGAAATGAGCAGTATTTTAATGGATTTAGTTTTGACAAGATGGGCAAAGATAGATTGCTCTCTTAAAAAAAGTCAATTTGAATCTAAGAGGTTTCCTTCCTGTACTTCCCTCCCAAATTGAAATCTTCAAAATTCAGTTATTTTATCACTGTTGAGTTTCTTCATCATGATGTGATATAACTAAACTTTTGTATAGCTAACAAGTCCATTTTAAAGACTGATCAAGTAGAGGCACTTGCATTGGCTTTTATTATATAATAGTGATATTTTTTATAAATATACATTTTTATTTTAATTTCTCAAATTTTTATTAACATGCAACAATTATGCATATGGATGGTATACAGTGTGATATTTAACATGTGTATAGTTATGTGCTGTTGAAATCAGGGTAATTAGCATTCCCATCTTATTTATTTGTGTTTGGAGCCTTTGGGCTCCTGTCTTTTAGTTCTTTATAAAATGTATAATAAGTTATTGTGAACTATAGTCACCCCACTATGCCATGGAACTTATTCTGTGTTTCAGTACCTGTTACTCAACCTCCTCCTATCCTCTCTCCTCCTCCCCTTCTCAACCTCTAGGAATAGATCTCATCTATGTTCAGATTGAGTTTTTAGCTTCCACATATGAAAGAACATGCAATATCTATCTTTTGATATTTTATATTAAGAGATTTCTGTAGTCAAATACAGAGGTAAAGAAGTATAAAAATTAGAAGACCTGGTTTCTAATATTAGCCCTGCTAGTAATTTATTGTTTAACATGAAGCAAAGTCACTTCATTTCTCAGGAGTCTTGTTTTCCCAGTAAAAACTATTAGATTAACATAAAGCAACCTGGGCTCCAAGTGCTGTGTGCATGCATGTCACTGTCAACATGGTTAACATTATGATGTGAGACTATAATTCACCAATAAAAGCATAAAAATAAATAAAATATAAAATTCTCTGAAAAGTTTTTTTTAGTTGGTAGACAAAAAGCAGACTATATTTGAAATTTTGACTGTTAATATATAAATGTATTTTAACATGTTCATTTATAAAAATTATGTAACTTTTTATTTAGTAATTCAGCTAGTTTAACAAATGGAGTGATCCTGGATCTTTTTTTTCTCTTTTGTCTTTTTTGTTGTTTGTTTTAGATAAATTATGATGTTAAAGAGCGAGAGCTACTGGGCTATTTGTTCCATGAAAAGGTTGCCATATTTTCTTTGCTTGAAACTAATGTGCTTTAAAAAATCGATTTTTAATTTTTGGTCCATGTGTATTTTGTTTTACTAACTACTCTCATATCCTTTTGGTTATTTCAAACTCTTACAGATACAGATGGGCATCTTTTTCTCCATTCTCATAATTCTTTAAAGCTTTCTTTGAAAGTTCTCTATTTCTTCCATGCATGTCTGGTATTTGTTTTTTTTTCCTGTATTTTTTTCTTCTCTTTTAAAAGTCTTTAAAATTCTATATTCACTTTTAAATTGATTTTTTTTCTGAGTACCAATTAGAATACCAAATCAGTAACTATGTTTAAATCTAAAATTAGTCAATTTTTTTGACTTCCCATTCTACTTCAAAACCTATTGGTGATGCTTTTAATAAAAGTAGAAAACTTATGGTTTTGGTTGGATAATTGGTATGTTGCTGTATAGATGATACTTTGCATATTAATTTTGAAATTAAAATGTATTTAACATTGAAATTATACTGAATGTAAACATTTATTTTAGAAGACTTAAACGATTTAATATTGTAAAAACAATTGCAAACATTCTGTAGTAATATAGAAGTGCTAATTAACAAAATGCTGGATTTTTAAAATTTTATTTTACACTCTTAAAATAAGATTTGGGATTTGCAAATTTGATAAACATAAGAGCTGGGGCTCTGTGAACTGTATTTCTTTTTTTTTTTTTTTTTGCAGTACCGGGGATTGAACGCAGGGGCGTTCTACCTCTGCGCTATACCCCCGGCCCTATTTTTTTATGCTTTATTTTTGAAACCGGGTCTCACGAAGTTGCGGAGGGCCTCACTAGATAGATAGAGAGAGAGAGAGAGAGAGAGAGAGAGAGAGAGGGAGGGAGGGAGAGAGGGAGAGAGGAGAAAGAGAGAGATAGATCGCGCACGCATGCGCGCTGAGGTTGGCCGCGAACCCGGATCCTCCGGTCTCCGCCTCCCAAAGTACTGAGGTTACAAGCGTGCGCCACCACACCCGGCTCTGTATTTCTTACTCAGTATAGGCACAGCCAGTTTCTACATATGTCAGAGATTTTATTAGTCTCTAAAATGAGATTTCAGTAACATATCTTAAATATTGACTCCAATTGAAGAAAATTTTGGCTGCTGTTTTAATTCAAAATGTCACACTTAAAAACTAGCATTAACTTATATTTCTATTCTCTTAATAGCTCCTTTGAAATTATAACTTAAATTGCCAACTACATGATTGACTACAAAACCAAACCACTGAATTTAATTGGTTGTCTTTTACTCTTAAGTCTCTTTCTGAGTCAAATATAGTACAATTTTTATGTAAAATTTGTCCCAAATGTGCTTTTGTGAGTGATGGGGGAGAGTAAGTATTTATTCCAATAGTTTGTGGTTGATGTGGGAGAATCTTTAAGATAGTTAAGTTTAAATATTCATTAAGTTGATGGAGGAAAATGTGAGACCTTTTTTACTCATATAATATTCTGATTTAATTGATTTTGAGAAAGTAGTTGGGTCTCTCATGTCCTACTAGATACTATCAGTACAAGGGAATGTTTATTTTACCTGATGCCTTGACCAACAGTCGCATGGGTTATCTCTGAGATCCCCTTCAGAAAGGAATTTCTGTTGAGGTTAACCTAGTCTGTTTGCTCTACCGATGTTACTGACAGTGAATTGCCATCTTATTCAAGGTTAGAGATACCTGCTTTAAAGCCTGGTATTCTGGTATTTAAATGATGAATCACAAAGAGTCATAAACTCTCAAACTCATTCTTTCAGTTGGTAATCTAAAATAGTCATAGTTTTTTTAATACTTTTATGGATAAAGGGAGAAGGACATCCAAAAGCTCATCTTCTGACTTAAAGGAACCTCTTAGGTATTTATACCTTTTACGGCAAACAGTTAGAAATAAAAACAACCAATTGAAGTCATAGAATTTTGGAGCTAGAGGTAGAGATGAATCATGGTGTGCCTAAAGCTTACAGAGGACTGTAAGCTTGACCTTTTTGAGAATATTCTCAACTCTCCATTTCTTTATTAGGAAAGGCTTCTAACCAAGAATATCATCTACTTTTCCATAGCTGTAGAGCAAGAGGGTACATTTTCTCCTCATCTTTATGAGATTGTTTTTGCCAACAGCATTGTCTGGGTTAAATAATGGAATTCTGTTAATTAGAATTGAGAGGAAAGAGTTTGAGGAATTTAAAACTGACAGTATGGAAAAGAAAAAAGCAAGAGAATTTTAAAGAAATGGTATAATCATGTATACGATGTTTTGTTTCTACTTTGTGAATGCCTTTTAAATTTAGGAAGTTAAGAGGTTCATCTCATGGAATTAGTCTATTGAAATGTGTCTCTGTTTTTTTCACTTAGAATTTCCTTTTAAGTTGTCTTTATTGTGTTGGAAGGTCGAATTCTTGGAAACTAACCTTACAATAAGAATTTTCAAATTTAGACTGAACTAAAAGTACTGACTGTGCGCTGTGGCTGCTGCCATTGCTCAGCATCTAGAGAGTATTACAAAGGTATTGAGGGAGTGGTGGCACATGCCTGTAATCCTAACACTTGGGAGGCTGAGAGAGGAGGATTGCAGGTTCGAAGCCAGCCTCAACAACTTAGCAAGACCCTATTTCAAAACAAAAAATAACAAGGGCTGTGGGGGTAAAGGTTAGAGGTAGAATGCCCCTGGGCTCAATCCTCAGTACAAAAAAATAAAAGTATTGTACTACATATCACTAGCCTGGGAAAGATCAAAATTTAAAATTCAAAGTACTTGTACCATAAAATAAAAAATTTGTGCCGGGCGTGGTGGCGCACGCTTGTAATCCCAGTACTTTGGGAGGTGGAGACCGGAGGATCCGGGTTCGCGGCCAGCCTCAGCGCGCATGCGCGTGCGATCAATCTCTCTCTCTCCTCTCTCCTCTCTCTCTCTCTCTCTCTCTCTCTCTCTCTCTCTCTCTCTACCTAGCGAGGCCCCCCGCAACTTCGTGAGACCCGGTTTCAAAAATAAAGCATAGAAAAAATAGGGCCGGGGGCGTGGCGCGGAGGTAGAACGCCCCTGCGTTCAATCCTCGGTACCGCAAAAAAAAAAAA
>PVJS01029495.1:7079-19579 GCA_004027185.1 Glis glis
AAAAAAAAAAAAAAAAAAAAAAAAAAAAAAAAAAAAAAAAAAAAAAAAAAAAAAAAAAAAGCGCTCTCATACAGTATGACAATGGTAAATTGCATTCATTCATTCTTTTACTTAATAAGTATCTAGCAGTTATTATGTCCTCGTACTGCAGTAGGCATTCTATTTGGTAAAAATCACAACAGAAAAGATTCCTGTCCTCCTCAAGTTTACAGGATAATGGAAAAGAGAGAGAGAGAGCAAAAAAATAATGTATAATTACATGTGCGGTAAAGGTTACACAGGGAAGAGAAAGTTGTCACAAGAGAATAAAAGAGTGTGAGCTTATTTCAACTGGGAAATGAGGATCAAGGAAGACTTTCCTGAGGAAGTAGTGTTTTAAGCTGAGATCCTAAAAGATGAATAGGAGTGCTTTTATTTTTGATAAAATGGCAGACTCGATGGGTACCGCAGCGCACACCTGTAATCTCAGGTCCTCAGGAGGCTGAGGCAGAAGGATCTCAAGTGCAAGGCCAGCCTGGGCAGCTTAGTGAGATCCTGTTTCAAAATAAAAACAAGCCAGGCATGGTGGCGCACCTTGTAATCCCAGTACTTGGGAGGCTGAGACCGGAGGATCCGGGTTCGCGGCCAGCCTCAGCTACTTAGTGAGGCCCTCCACAACTTAGTGAGACCCTGTTTCAAAATAAAGAATAAAAAATAGGGCTGGGGGTGTAGCCTGGAGGTAGAATGACCCTGGGTTCAATCCCTGGTACTGCCAAATATATATATATATATATATATATATATAATAAATAGGGCTAAAGATAGAGTTCAGTTGTGCACTCCTAGGTTCAGTCTTCAGTATGGGGGGGATTGGTGGGCTAGATTCAGTATTAGTTCTACATAAAATAGTTAAATTATATTTTTAAGTGTGTGACCTAGTTAATAGGAAATTCTGCAGGAAATTGTGAGAAAACCTGAATCCCAAGCTCTAAGTGAATTCTAAACCGGTGTTTTGTTCTCTGTGCATTTGCGGATCCCTGGTGGCCTAGACCTGGGGAGTTAATAGATGCAGGAGACAAACAAAGCCAGGGCCTCTGAGAGGCTTCTCTGTCCATAGCGAGCTGAGGGAGAGGTCCCCTCGCCTCTACACGCCTCTTCCTCCCAGAGGCCCACAGGTGGGGTAGTTGCCCATCCAGGCCTTTGTCCTCCAGTGGGTGAAAGTCAGGTACATCAGCTCCTTTTTTTATGTGGAAATGTATTTTATGGTGAAAAGAAAAATATAAAAACCCTCTAAACAGAAAATACTATCTGTCAATGCCCTCAGTCAGAAATGCACTTGGCCCTTTTCAAGGAACTAAAAGGCTAGCTAGTACAGCCTGACACAGTGGCACACGCCTGTAATCCCAGTACTTGGGAGGCTGAGACTGGAGGATCACAGGTTTGAAGCCAGCCTCAGCGACTTAGGGAGACTGTCTCCAAATAAAAAAACGAAATAGGGCTGGGGGTGTAGCTTGGAGGCAAAACATCCCTGGGTTCAATACCAGTGCCACAAGAAAAAAGAAAGAGAGAGGGAGGGAGGGAGGGAGGGAGGGAAGCAGGCACTCTGTACAGATGGAGGAAAGTGCTAGAAATGAGGTTGGAGATGAAGCTAGAAGCCAGGTCCTTGCAGGGCCTCAAAGGCCTTGGTTAGAACTTTGGATTTATCGTAAGTACAATGCAAATCTTTTGAAGGGTTTTCAGAACAGTACCTGACTTCTGTCAGAAAGAACAGATTGAGAGAATATAAAGTAGAGAGCTGCTCTAAAGATGGAAGTAGAGGATATGGCAGTGATCCAGGGGAGAGGTGGATTCGGCTTGGAGCAGGGGAAAGTGGAAGACACTAATGGATCCAAGACGCATTTTAAAAGGGAAATACATCTAACCTGCTGACAGATTGGGTGGCTGGCTGGAGAGGGAGTGGAATGTAAAGGGTTATTCCCAAGCACCTGACTTGCGGAACTGATTGTCCAGAGATGACCTCCGGAGCTGGGGGAGTTGGGGAGATAGAGAGAGGAAGGCCCAGGGGTCAGTTTTGGAAATACGAAGTTTGCCAAGTAAGAAATGCAGATGGAGTTAGTCCCACTATTTGATATAACAGAACTAAAGAGGTTTTAAAATATTTTATTTGGTTGAACTCGTTATTGGATAAGCCAGGGCATAATCACAATGAAAACGCCTTTTACAGGCAGTCCAATGTATAGTCAATTTCATTGGGAGCGAATTTGTTAAGTAGTAGAATTTCATTGTCATAAATCTCACCATTGCTGGGCATGGTGGTGCACCCCTGTAATCCTCATACTTAGGAGGCTGAGACAGGAGGATCGCAGGTTCCAGGACAGCCTCAGCAATGTAGCAAGACTCTCAGCAACCTAGTGAGACCCTGTTTCAAAACAAAAAAATTAAAAAGGGCTGGGGTGTAGCTCAGAGAAAAAATGCCCCTGGGTTCCATCCCCAGTACTAAAAAACAAAACAAAACAACAACAAAAATCCTACTGTTTATTTAAATTCACATTCCTAAGATACAAGATCTGGGTGAATTTGCAGATAAAAGCATAATATTCTGCCGGGCGTGGTGGCGCACGCTTGTCATCCCAGTACTTGGGAGGCGGAGACCGGAGGTTCCGGGTTCGCGGCCAGCCTCAGTTACTTAGTGAGGCCCTCTGCAACTTTGTGAGATCCGGTTTCAAAATAAAGGATAAAAAATAGGGCCAGGGGTGTAGCTCGGAGGTAAAACGCCCCTGGGTTCAATCCCTGGTACTGCAAAAAAAAAAAAAAAAAGCATAATATTCTGAGAAAGACACTAGCAAATACTGGCTAATTGTTCACCAAACCTATTCCCCCCCTTTCTTTTTCTTTTTGGTGGTGGTGGAGGCGATGGGTGCTGGGCATTGAACCCAGGGCCTCATGTATGCTAGGCAAGTGCTGTGCTACTGAGCTGCACCCCCAGTTCCCTATTTTCCTTTTTGATGGCATAGCTGAACTACATTTTCCACTGTCTGCTTAGATACAGTCACATGACTAACTCTGGGCAGAGGAATGAGAGTAAAAGTGATATACGTTTCTTCCTTGCGTCTATTTTTTTTAAATCTCTCATGTGGTTTCTATGTTCTCTGTCTACCCCTTGAACTAGCTTAAGATGGACATCCACAGGGACCTTGGGAGCTACATGTGAGAGATGGCAGAAGCACTGTCACTTGGAATTCCTAAATGACTGCGTAGTTCAAAATCCCCCAAATTCGCTCTTCTGCCGGCTGAACTTTGCATGAACAATAATAACAACAACAATAACAAGTTCTATTGCTTTAAATCAGGAGGATTCTGTGATTTAACTGTTTCAGCAGCTATCCTCACACTAAGGGATGCTAGTTTTCTTTCAAGGTGGTATCAAGGATGTATTTTGTCCATTCATTTCACTCATCTCTTTTTGCTGATGTCTCTTTGCTGTCATACGTGACCAGGCAGTGTGGGGTGACTTGGATGGCAGGAGCTTGGTGCAGGGATGAGAGCAGGTGAGACACTTGTAAAGAGAGGACTTGAAGGGCATAATTGCTTGTAGAGGATAACCCTCATGCTGCCTTTGTCTGAAGCCATATTTCTTTTTTTTTGCAGAACTGGGGATTGAACCCAGGGGCATTCTACCTCCGAGCTCCACCCCCAGCCCTATTTTTTATTCTTTATTTTGAAACAGGGTCTCACGAAGTTGCGGAGGGCCTCACTAAGTAGTTTAAGTAGTTGAGGCTGGCCGCGAACCCGGATCCTCCGGTCTCAGCCTCCCAAGTACTGGGATTACAAGCATGTGCCACCACACCCAGCTTGCCATATTTCATTTCAAAGATACACCCCTGCAGTCATTCCTTTGCACCTGCTAATAGCACCCTCGGTGCAAAATAGAGTTGATGACAACTCAGCTCACCTCTCCCCTCTTGCCTGGTTTAGCATTTCATGTAATCAAAGCAACACACGGAGATACTAAAGACTCATGAATCACAACAGAGAAATACCTTTTCTTTACATGTGATACTAGATGTCACCAAATCTCCTGGGGTAAACACTTTTGAGAGAGGAGTGAGATGTGTCAGAAGATGTGCTTACCTTTGAGAGGCGGCGTTGGAATCAGAACATCCCCGCTAAGTCTTTGGCCAATGGATCGGCCAGTCAGCCATACTCTTACACTGTTTTCCTAACACGCGGCTCTTTTTGCATTGTTGGGTTTTCATGGCTCCTTGCCGCGAGGGAAAGCATGAGGTAAATTCAGCTGCATATAATCCATACCCAGCGTGATTCCTAGCAACTTGTTTTTGTTGTTGTTTTGGGGTGTTTGATTTTTGTTTTGCGGTACTGGGGATTGAACCAGAGGCATTCTACCACTGAGCTAAACCCCCAGAGCTTTTTATTTTTTATCTTGAGACAGGTTCTCCCTAAGTTGCCAAGGCTGGCCTTGAACTTGTGGTCCTCCTGTTTCAGCCTCCCAAGTATTGGGAGCACGGCGTGTGCCACCGTGTCCAGCTGCAAATTGGTATTTTAAGTGCGCTAAAACTCCTTGGCTGAAAACTCAGTGAAGTAGTGTGGTTTGTTCTGGCTAATAAGAAGAATGTTCCTTGCAGAAGATATTGTCTGGATTATTCACTATAGAGAATTTCTTTTAACTACATCAGCAGTACATCCATAAGATACAGGCCATTATCTGGTAAAGGAAAATATTTTATGAAAATCTTTTTATGATAATGTTCACTAGGTAAGAGTCTTACCTAACTTAATATCCTTTTTATTTGATGAATATTTCTTCACTTTGTGTACTCTAAAAAAACCTATCAGATTATTCTTTTTTTTTTTTGCGGTAACGGGGATTGAACCCAGGGGCGTTCTACCTCCGCACTACACCCCCGGCCCTAATTTTTTTTTATACTTTATTTTGAAACCGGGTCTCACGAAGTTGCAGAGGGCCTCACTAGGTAGAGAGAGAGAGAGAGACAGGGGGAGAGAGAGAGAGAGAGAGAGCGAGCTGAGGCTGGCCGCGAACCCGGATCCTCCAGTCTCCGCCTCCCAAAGTACTGGGATTACAAGCATGTGCCACCACGCCTGGCGCCAGATTATTCTTAAGATTGGCTGAGTTCAGAATTTTGCAATAATTAGGCAGATCTCACAGAGAGGGACAGGTGGGGTGCATGCCTCACAAGACCTTGAAGGGAAGACATTGTGGCCCCAGGAAGATTGCCCCCTTAGCGGCAGTGACATATGGCTAGGCTTGGGCAAACACGTGCTGTACCATATAAGGCACCGGTTGGCTCAGCTCGGGTGCTGGGGCAGGCTAGAGTTCCCAGCTGCGGCCTGATGGCCCTTCTAAGCAATGGGAGTTTGTTCTCTGAATCTAGCATATCAATACTCTAGACATCTGATGGCATTGTCTGATTCCAAGATTTTTTTCTTTCTCATTCTATAAGATGACTAAAAAAAAAAAAAAACCTGCTCTCATAGGAATTGTGATGAGAAACAAAATTCAGTTCTAAATTGTCATAAGTGAAATTTAAAAAAGCTTTTGTCTATGTGGTCTTGAGTGGCAGAAATTTAATTATAACTAAGCTCTAATCTCTTCCAGGCTCTCTAGTGCCTGACCCTGCTGAATGAATGGTCCCTTTATAGGAAGAGGTATATTAATCACTTTAACCCCTTGATAAACTAGGGGGAGGAGCCATTTGATAGTGCTGTTTCCAAGAATTTCCAGCAGGTTAGGCTAAATTCACATGTCTTCGGTGGTGTATGGACCTTAATCTTGGTAATGATTATATTTAAGTATAAAAGAAGCACTTGAAATGCAGTAAGATGAGCACATCTATTTTGTGGAACTAATGCTCTTGATAATCAGAGAAGCTGGGATAAAATGCATGATGTTTGACATCAGAACTAAGGAAAACTTACCTGGTGTGTTGGGTAGGCTGAACCTAAGGAGTGGCTGTAGACCCACAGTCTCTTTGTAAGGGGCCCTCCCTGTCACTCCTTGCTGACAACATTAGCTCTAGGCAGATACAGGAGGCATGTGTGTGTGTGTGTGTGTGTGTGTGTGTGTGTGTGTGTTTGTGTCTGGGGATTGAACCCAGGGGCCTTCTACCTCCAAGCTACACCCCCAGCCCTATTTTATTTTTATTTGGAAACAGGGTCTCATTTTGTATTGTTTGGTCTCACCAACTTGGCCATATCTTGAGAGAACATGTGACGGCAAGCAGTCAGGCTGTTTGGAGGCTGGCCCGTCAGATCAGCTACACAGGAGCTTCACTTAGCTGATGCGGTGGCAGTGACTGCTCAGGGGCTTTTTCTCAGGAAGTTTTAAATTTGAGGGAGAGAGAATTGGTTGATAGGAACAGAAGTCAAATCCTTCAAAAGCAGACCGGGATGACATGAGTCAGAAGACACCCTGGGTAGGCAAGAGTGATAAATTAGCAGAAGCTAAGTCAGGAAATGTTGTAAAAATGTGTGTGTGTGTGTGTATGTGTGTGTGTGTGTGTGTGTGTGTATGTGTGTGTGTGTGTGTGTGTGTGTGTACGGTGGATACAAAGATTTTAGTTGATATATGTAGGGGAAGAAGATGGTCCCCAGCAAAACACACACACACACACACACACACACACACACGCTTGAGATAACTCAAGTGATTTCTGTTCTTTGTCGCCAAATGATCTTAATTTACCACAACTGCTCTGTGAATTCAGTTTTCATTATTTTGGCTCTGAAACTGAGACAAAGATTGATGAGCAGTAGCAGCTTTTGTGCTTACCCAAGAAGGTAGGTATAGACTCTGAACAGGAAAAAGCAATATATATATATATATATATATATATATATATATATTATATATATATATATGTATATATAATACATATATACATAAATATAAATACATATATATATAAATACACACACACCTGTAATTGTTTAAGAAGGATGAGATACAGAGAAGACCCAGGCAAAGATGGTAATACAACTCGGCACTGAGGAGGCTGCATGGAAATGTGCTTTTAGCAGAAAAGCTTGGGAGCTGCGTTCTGCTCCTCCCGCTAGTCTCGAGTTCCTGAAGCTTGTGTCTTGCTGCGCCTCACTAGAGCCAGGGCTCTACCATACTGCAGGGGAGACGCTGTCCAGCACATATACGGCTCTGTCATTGTCTTGTCTTAAAATTTACTTTTGAAGTTAGCTTAAAATTTAAAGTTTAGTTTTGGCTGCCAAGAATATTGAGAGAGAGAGAGAGGGAGAGGGAGAGGGAGAGGGAGAGGGAGAGGGAGAGGAGAGAGGAGAGAGGAGAGGAGAGAGAGAGAGAGAGAGAGAGAGAGAGAGAAAGAAAGAAAGAAAGAAAGAAAGAAAGAAAGAAAGAAAGAAAGAAAGAAAGAAAGAAGAGTCAGAGACAAGAATCCGATTTCCAGCCAGGGAGGATGGTGCACACCTGTAATCCTAGTACTTGGGAGGCTGAGACAGGAGGATGGCAAATTTGAGGCCAGCTTTGGCAACTTAGTGAGACCTTGTTTCAAAATAAGAAATAAAAATAGGGCTAGGGTATAATTATAGCTCAGACCTAGAACACCACCTGGGTTAAATCCCCAGTATCCCTCCCCTCCACACATACACAGAGGATAGGATTTCCAGAAACTTCTGGGAAAGGAAGAGATAGACAGTATAAAGCAGCCTACGACCCATGAAAGAAATTTTAAGGACCCAGATAAGAAATTATCTTCCTTATTTAGGGAACTAAGGACCAAAACATGGTGTTATCAAGAACATCTACAGAGCACAAAAGAGCATAGCTTTGGGTCAGAAAGCATGATATAGGGGATGGGATTGTGGAAGAGAATTGGCAGAAAATAAATTCTAGACTGATTTCTTAAAGGACAGAGCAAAGGTCACAGCTTTATTCTCCTTCTCCCTTACAAATTATCCAACTGTATCAGAACAAAAAAGAAGACACGTGGCTCCCTAGCTTCCAAGAAAGTAGCAGACACATGTAACCCTGACCTCTGGACGTGATGAGCAGATGATGCAGCTGAGAAGAGATGCCTACACTGCAGGTCTCAGACAAAGCTGGTGGGATTCTCAGAGGAGCAAGACCAATAGTACCCACTTTAGATTAATGGGGTGGGTTTATGGATTGACCACAGGAATTTCCTGGCTCCTGATTAGGCATAAAGAAGAAGAAGAGTAAGGGTCTTAATGAAGAAGCGCACAGACAAGATCAAAAACATGGGAAGATACAATGAAAAAAGTACAGATTATATCTTTTTTTTTTTGCGGTATTGGGGATTGAACCCAGGGGCATTCTACCTCCGAGCTACACCCCCAGCCTTATTTTTTTATTCTTTCTTTTGAAACAGGATCTCACTAAGTTGCAGAGGGCCTAAGTGGCTGAGGCTATGAACCTGGGATCCTCCTGTCTCAGCCTCCCAAGTACTGGGATTACAAGCGTGTGCCACCATACGTGGCCAGATTATATCTTTAAAAGTAGACAAGATTGAATTTAGAGGGAAAGCTTTATGTAAGGCAAAGAGGGATGATTCACTTAAGGCATCATCATCCAGAAAGCAACACCACCAGAAAGATGAAGAGAAATAGTTACACAGTGGCGATAGGAAATGTTAATCCACTTCTCTGTTCATAAGAGACCAGACAGATAAAATGCCAGGAAAAGAAAACTCAAATACAAATAACAAATAAAGTATTTGATATTTGTCAAGCTTTATATCCTGAAAACTAAGAATAGACCTTTTCAAATGTCAAATAAAACATTCACAAAAATAGACCACAAAAACCAGGCGTGGTATAGCATACGCCTGTAACACCAGTACTTGGGAGGCTGAAACAGGAGGATCTCAGGTTTGCGGCCAGCCTCAGCAATTTAGTGAGGCCCTGTTTAAAAAAAAAAAATTTTTTTTTTTTTTGCGGTACCGGGGATTGAATGCAGGGGCGTTCTACCTCCACGCTACACCCCCGGCCCTATTTTTTTTACTTTATTTTGAAACCGGGTCTCACGAGGTTGCGGAGGGCCTCACTAAGTAGAGAGAGAGAGAGAGAGAGAGAGAGAGAGCCGAGGCTGGCTGCGAACCCGGATCCTCCGGTCTCCGCCTCCCAAAGTACTGGGATTACATGCGTGCGCCACCACGCCCGGCTCCTGTTTCAAAATTTTAAAAAATAAAAATAAAAATATAGGGCTGAGGTGTTGCTCAGAGGTATAATGCCTCTGGGTTCAATCCCCAGTAACACACACATACACACACACGCACACGCACACACACACACCATAAAGAAAATGCAAAAGCAATTGAACACGTACAACATGTGCTGATCTCATTGCAATAGAACAAGAACTAAAGAACAGAATTAGAAAAAAAAGACAACTTTGTATCACCTGGCCATTTCCAAACAATTATTAGATCACAGAGGAAGCCAAATAAGTTACAGAACAATCTAGAAAAAGAACTTAACAAAAACAGGACATATGAGAACCTAAGGGACAGAGCTAAAGTGCAGAAGCACCTCTGTTAGTGAAGAAGGAAAGGGAGGTTTCCATCTAGTTCAAGACATTAGAAGAGGATCAGTAAAGTAAATCTAAAAATCCAGAAGGGAGCAAAGATAAAAGCTAATAAATTAGACAAAAGAAATTCGATCAGATTAATAATAAATAGAAGAGCTAGTTCTTTTTTTGTTTTGTTTTGCTTTTTTTATACTGGGGATTGAACCCAAAGACCTTCTACCTCTGAGCTACACCCCCAGCCCTTTTTATTATTATTATATATATGTTTTTGGTACTGGGGATTGGACCCAGGGGCATTCTACCTCCTAGTTACACACCAAGACCTTTTTATTTTTTATTTTGAAACAGGGTCTCGCTAGGTTGCTTAGTCTCGCTACTTGCTGAGGCTGTCCTCCAACCTGCCATCCTCCTGTCTCAGCCTCCCAAGGACTGGGATTATAGGTGTGTGCCACCATACCTGGCTAGCTAGTTCTTAAAACAAAGAAAAAAAATCCAAATTCAATTGGTATATCTTTACATCTATTTATAAAATTAAAAGGTGGATAAAAAAGAAAACATAGACTGAAAAATAATGGGGAAACAATAGAAATAGAAAAAATAGGAGAAATATCTGAATATATTTTGCTCAGTCCCATACAAAATAATTCGAAAACCTGGAAGAAGTGGATTTTCTAGAAAAATAGAAATAATCAATATTAACCTCAGATAATTAGAAAATCTAAACTGATTGCTTATCACAGAATAACCCTTCCCTACCACTCCAAAACAGCCTGAGGCCTGGACAATTTCACAGGGAACATTTACCAAACCTTTCAGAAATAGATAAACCCACTCCTCTCAACCTTTAACAAATATGGATATCTCTGAAAGGAGACATAAGATACTAGTAAACATGGGCTGGGGATGTAGCTCAGTGGTAGAGCTCTTGCCTAGAACATGTAAGGCCCCAGGTTCAATCCCCAGCACTGCATAAAGCAAACAAATAAAAAAATAACTAAGCCAGGCATGGGCCCACGCCTGTAATCTCAGTTCTTGGGAGGCTAATACTTGGGAGGCTAAGGCAGGAGGATCGCAGGTTTGCAGCCAGCCTCAGCAGCTTAGTGAGGCCCTCTACAACTTAGTGAGACACTGTTTCAAACTAAAAAGATAAAATAAAATAGGGCTGGGGGTGTATCTCAGAGGTAGAACACCCCTAGGTTCAATCCCCAGCACCCCCCACCAAAAAGTAACTAGCAAATCGTTATTCCCAGGGAGTGGTAGAATGGGGTGGAGGGGCAGTATTAGGAAAATGTTTTACTTTTTACTATATGTCTCTTATATTTTGTACCATTTGCATATGCTACATATCCAAGTTTGAGAAATTTGGAATATCTTTATTTCACATTTGGACAAGTTCACAACACCATTTGGCTTTTGTTGGTTGGTTCACTTCCAATTTTTAGTAAATGTAGTGGTATAATTTCTGGTGAGCGGTCACTCGGGAACCACATTGTGTTACGTGCACAAGTGACTTTAGAATAGGGAGAGGGCTGTGGACATGGCTCAGACGTAGCCTGTGTGCTTAGCATGCACAAAGGGCCTGGGTTCCATCCCCAGCTCCAAATACATAAATAAATAAACAAATAACGAATATGCAATTCTGGATTATCTGGGTGAGCCAGATCAAATCATATGAGCCTAGAAAGCAGAGCGCTTTGGTTAGTGGACGGCAGAAGGGGAAACAGAAGTGTGAGAAGGAGCCGGGCGAGGTGGCGCACACCTATCATCCCAGTACTTTGGAGGCTGAGACAGGAGGATTGCCGGTTAGCGAGGCTCTCAGCAACCTAGTGAGACCCTGTTTCCAAATAAAGAAATAAAAAGGGCTGGAGGGTATAGCTTGGGGGTAGAATGACTCTGGATTCAATCCCCAGTAAAGAAGAAGAAAAAGAAGTATGGGAAGGACTCAATGTGCAATTGCTTTAAAAATGGAGGGGAGTCCGTGAGAAAGAAGGCAGCTCCCCCGACAGCTCGCAAGAAAAACGCCCCGTCAACTGCACTTTCCCCTGGGTCGGACCTTCTGTGTAAGCAATGCTTTCCAGATACTGGATTCAAAGCAATTCAGTCTGGGGGTTCCGATTTCAGAATGAGGTACACCTCTGGAGAGAGCCGTGGGGGGCTGAGATTCGCGCCCCCAAGGCTCAGCCTGAAGCCAGCCCTGCTCCCAGCCCCAGTTCCAGCTCGGCGACCCTTTTCAAAGGTAACTCTTGATGAGCCCTGCTGAGGGGGGAGGGGGGAACGACACAGACCACCCCAAGCCTCCTGCGTTTGGGGTTCCTCTGGCATGGTCACCCTCTGAATCATGCTTGTCCCAGGCGAAACAGAAAGCCAGCCTGCTGTCTGAGGCCTCCATCCGGCCACAGGCACAGGAGGCACACCCACAGTGATGCCAGCCACAGAGACACACTGTGGCAGTGTGACCGAGAGGTCCAGTGCGGCACGTGACGGGAAATCCGGCGTCACTAATTGCTTTCACTAATTCGGGCCTCTGCAGCCTTGGGGCAGTACTGCACGTAGGTGGTCTGGTATTTAACAGATTTATATCACTTTTATTGTCGTTCATTGATTTCATGAATGGTTTGGCAAGAAAGCAAATAATACACCTCCACACCTCATATCACGTGTGTGTTGAGGCTAAAGAATGTCCCAGAGGGTCGCGTGTATTCCTAACCCACTGGGGGGGGGCATACCACACACCATGAAGCAAGACCTTTCCTTGTAAAAAGTGAGATTATTCCTTCAGAAGTCATGTAAATGGCTGAAGGGAATTACAGACAAGAATATGTTTTGGGTGAATGGATGCCAAGTGCTCATCTCGCTGGGTGATTACTATTCTAAATATTTTTCCATTAGCTGGTTTCAGCTCAGGAAATAGATTAGCCCCTTAATGGACTAAGCAACCAGGAAATGAGAGATATATTTATAGATGCCACCA